>BROG01001104.1:0-132097 GCA_030159075.1 Atrina japonica
CGTAGTCATCTGTGCAACCATAATTGCCATATTGTTAAAATCTGTGTCATTTCATGCTGTGCATGTCGGACATGAAATAATCAGTATTGTCGGAATACTATTACGCATCTGAATAGCGTAATGGAATTTCATATATCCATCCTTTTCAATTCTTGTTCTTTTGTGACTAGGTTAAAAATCCATATGGAATTCCTGTGATTAAAAGAATCTGACATCAGTGTAATGAGTAGACAGGGAAAATCTCATCACGTGTAAGAGTCCGACTGTCCGAGCCGGGGGTTTCTCGAGGAATTGAGATAGCGACACTTACCACAATGGCTATGATTTCTTTATCCACTCAACACAGTCATGTTTCATAATATGTTTCGTACACTTCAGAAAACGATGTAACCTTAAGCTGAGTCACACTTTATTAACACTTCGTAAAATAAATCAAGACTGACTGTAAAGTTAATGACAGGTTCAAGCATTTTATTTATTAAGGGAAATTATGAAAATTCAGCAAGAGAATATAAAACAAACAATTTTTGGTTAATTTCTAATACATAGAGCAACTCAAGAAAACGCATGAATATTCGAAGCAAAACATTTTAAAAGCGTAAATCTGATTAACATTGTACAAACTAAAAAAAACTGGGCCAGTCGCCTACAACATGATAAAGTGTTCAAGTTTATCAACAACTGTATGAATAAGAGGTTAATAGTTGATATACGAAATGTAAACTTTTAAGTTGAACAAATAATCAATGCAATTACAAAATCTGCTGTTGATTTTAACACGGTACATTTTTATATTTTTATTTATTTATTTTTTTATATAAGAAGCTCAGCTAAATGACAATGAAATAGCGCATGAAGTATTCTTATCAATTTCACTAATGTAAATATTAAGTGAAAGGAAAGCCTTCAATTTGTAGATATTAATCAATTAAATGACGCTTGATCAAGTAAATATGCTTAAGAAAAGCTACAAATGTATCACTAAACATACATAATGTTGAAATGGAATAGAAAATACAAAAAGCTAAAAATTTAATTCATTATAAAATCATTGGGCAATTTTCGAGGTACCGTCAAGTGCCCCATATATGTATTTAATATTTTAATGCGAAAACAATGTATTACGTTGTCAAAAGATCTAGTACAAAATAATACGAAATAGACTCTCTATGTCACTAAAAGTAGATGTGTTCCTGTATATATTACCTTTAGCTGTAACTTCAGATTTATAAATATCCTTAAGACATCAAATTCAGACCAATCTGGATTAATGAAAACAACATGAAATATATCTTGCTATGGTTAACCACGCCCTGTGGTATACATTGTATTCATTGTACTTTGTTAAGGATTTAAATGTACCTCCAACACCGAATAACGAATAACTCAGAAAATACGTATGTAATGGCACAAAAATATAAAGAAAATATAATTTCTTTGGAAATTAACAATGCAAAATGTTTAGTGGAAAACTCCATGTTAACTTTACAAACATCAAAATGGAAATAGAAAATCAATGTTTCTTATAGTCCAAGTACAAACATCACATTTTATAAAGGTCACATTTCCTTGTTCCCGACTCTAATATCTCTGTAATATGGTGCTGTGTACTACCCTTATGCCGTTGTCTAGTTACCCACCTACTGTTATCAAGGTATTCATTTGCAGTGTTGTCAGTTTATTCACTTACTGTGGTGTCAAGTAATCCATTTGCTGTGTTGTCATATTATCCACTCACTGTGTTATCCAGCTATCCACTTACTGTGTTGTCTGACTTTCCACTTACTGTGCTGTCAAGTAATCCACTTGTCATGTCGTGTTGTCTAGCTACCTACTTGCCGTGTTCTCAAGTTACCTAGTTGTCGTTTTGCTAAGTTATATACTTACTGTGGTGCAAGTTATTCATTTATATGTTGTCAAGTTATCCCGCTTGTTGTCTAGCTACCTAATTGCTGCGTTGCAAAGTTACTCACTTGTGCGTCAAATTATCCACTTACTGTGATATCAAGTTAACCACTTACTGTATTGCCAAGCTACTTATTTACTGTGTTATCAAGTTATCTATTTGCTGTGTTGTCTCGCTGATCCCTTACTGTATTGTCAAGTTATGCACTTACATTGTTGTCAAGCTACGCACTTAGTGTTATCAAGTCTATCGCTTACAGTGTTATCAAGCCATCCACTTACCGTGTTGTCAAGTCATGCACTTAATGTGTTGTCAAGCCATTCGTGTTGTCTAGCTACTCACTTGCTGCATTGTCAACCTCTGCAATTGTCACCCTTGTGGAAACTGATTTTATAGTGTATATGCCATTCGTCACTGATCCTTTCAAAAATTGAGCTCTTAAATGTATGCTTAAAAAGTCACGTGATATTATTTCTACTTCTTTTAAAACAATTCTACGTGTAATTAGTTTCTAACAAACATCAATGGAATAAATCATTTCATATGCGTACATGGAAATAGTTTTTATTATACTGAACATATAAAAATTCCATTTTTTGTTCTAAAAAAAGAACATTATCGTTTCAAACAAATACACACATACTTTTTTTTTCTTAAATACAAAAAATCGAATTATAAAGATTACAAGATAAAAACTTTATATTACTAAACAATATTACGGTAAATCAAACATTTAATCACTATTGATATATAATAGGATAAAAAAAGAAAACATAATGATAAACAAATATAAAGGAAACAAATACAAAATTTGACACATTTTATGTCGTTAGCTTCCATTACAGAACATAGTGTCAATGTTTTCAATGTTTGGGTCCTCTTTAAATTGTGGACAATTAATGCTTGACAAAATCAAAACTATTGAACTTATTCACCCCTAAACACACATTTGGACTAGTCTAAGTCATTGATTTACAGCAGAGTCCATATTTTTTCAGGGGTTAATGACTTTAGTCTAATTTGGATTATTAACCGTCTTTGACCTTCCTATACCTTTCTATTGTTCTAAGTTTTTTCTTAAATCGTAAGGCACAGAAATTGAGGATTATGAAGTGATTGAAACCACTATTCTACCACCTAACCCAATAGAGCAAACCACTTAATCTTTTATTAAATCTTAAACCTATTCCACAACATTAGAGACCACGACTCCAAATAGACTACTTAAGAGTCGGTCAGATAAGTGGTCTAATTACCGAGGTTTTACTGTATGTTAGTTCACAAGTAAAGTAATTTTAAAGAATATTTCAGTTCGTCTGTAGTAATAAAATAGCAATATATATATTTATCTATAAGATGGGCGCCATCTTCTCCAATAGCCATGACATTTCGTCCTTTTTTCTATACCAATATGTATGTAACTCAGGTTAATGAGGGATTATATATAACATTTGACGAAAATCGGCACAAGTCTTCATTTGATATCTGCACTAGTTGTTTTTGGACGAGAAGGTGATTCTTCTTCGGGGTTCTGGAATATATCAAATAATTCATTTAGAGTTCGGTACATATATTGTATTGTCTGAGCTATTGATTTTCAATTTTCTGTTTAAGGAAATAATCAGAATGATAAAAGTAAAATTTGACAAATTTGAAATTTCTGAAATGAATCTGTAGTGAGAACCAGACTTTGCTTGTATAAAACATCTCAAATTTTAGACTTCCTCAAAATCAGCTTGTATAAACATTCATCAATACCTTGATGACAATCTCAGATGAGGAAAACGTTGATGGATTACTCATTGATATAAGTGTCCCAACGAGAACCTTTTAATGCTAGATGACAAGGAAAATAGCCACCTTTAAATTAATGTTCGAGCGGCGGTGTTCCGTGGGCACTAATATAATTAAATGAAGAAAGGATTGTGATGGACAACAGGAAGAACTAGATGGGTGCATTCTTCTGTAGCGCTAGCTGTGTCTAACACTAGTATCTTATCTATATTATGTTCACTATTAGATTTTTATCCACAGTCTTTAGTCATTTTAGTCCAATATACAAAATGTATTAAAAAAGTAATCAATAATATGAATTTTGTATGATTATATGATATTATTTATGTAAGACTACATGTAGAAGGCCACACCTAAAAAGTTTCCCAAAAGAGAATGCGTGTGGGGGATAGAAAATAAATACAAATTAGTATATAATACTTTTTTGTTTGTTTTTGTTTTACGCCATACTCAACAATTTTTCAGTCATATGATGGCGTCCAGTTTTTATTGGTGGAGGAGATAACCCGGGTAAAGACCTGTTGTACACCTATTGTAATAATGTATGTGTTTAATTTTGATAATAAAAACAAATGCATTTAGACACATGACCAGGAGCCAGTTATTTCCTTTTATTTTATTGTTGTATTAGTGGAAATGAAATATTTGATGTATTCCCTTTCGTGCCTCACAGACACATGTATTTATGAACGAAATAAACAAATTGTTCAATTTAGTCGTGTAGATAATTTGTTCCGAGGAATTAGCAAGATATTTCTGTATACTAATTCTCTATTTTAAGCAAACGTGAACCCCTATACAGGTACCTGATAGTTGAAGGAAGAACAAATCACAATTTTTAGAATTTCTTCTATTTTCCCTACAAACCCACACATATAATCATTTCAGGTATGCCTAGATCAATAGACCCAAGCTTATTTGAATTGGGCATCTTACCTATTTTTAAAGACCTTACCCATTAATACTACTTGTACAGGTACAGTTTAGATATATAGGCTCTTATATTCTCACTTGATAGACCTGCTAAAAATATATATCTAGGTAAAATTTTGCTGGTCGCAACGTCACATTCGATTTTAGGTGTATGTAGGCTACGCTTTGGCTTTGCAATTCAAAAAGGAGGCGGAAATCCACAAAATTTTTCAGTCAGATGAAATGATAAGATAATTATCTATACCATGTACATCAATCCATTTGGAATAAAACCTGTACGATATTTGATATCAGGAAGACCAGAAGATGTTATCAAGGTTAAGCCTTATTTCCACACCGCTAGTTTTCATTCTACAGCTTCTTATTTAAAAAAAGTCTTTGTTTATGTTATATGAATTTTTTCAGAAATTTGTTTCAGTAATATGAATTTAATATAGACGCTAATTATTTTTCATGTTTTGAGAATTGGAAACCAGGTAGCGGTACTGAGGGTGTCAGCTCAGGTAACTAAGTTGGTAAAAGTGCCCAGTCAGTTTTCGGAAGGTCCTGGGTTCGATTCCCAGTAGAGGTAGTCGCAACTTTTCCCAACCTGCTACATTTGGCGCCCAACTAAACTCTATGAGTCTCTTGGGTTTCTAGAGTTAGAAATCGTGTTAAGGGGGAGAGTGTAGTGGTGCAGAGGGTGTCAGTCTAGCTAGTGTTCTGTAAGACCTAGGTTAGATTCTTGAATTGACCGCACAATATACCCGCCTGCTACAGACTGACTTCTAGTATCCATTTGAAAAATAAAATGAAATTATCTAAGTTATTAGAGTTAAAGCAGGTACTTTAATACATCCTACCAATATGAAATATATATAAACTTAATCACAAAGTATAAAGAGGGTTTGAAATAGTTTAATTGTTGGTTATCAAATGAAAGAATACAAATAAGTTCTATGACCATCGTGGTTATTTTCATGCTGAGTAATTCCTCAAGTATTTGAGGCTGCTATAAAGCTTGCTCAAATAACCTTTCGTTAAGGAAAACAGGAATATATAGTTTTGTACTAGCAGGTTTTAGGAAAATCTGAAATCTTGAGGGAAAACTCAGCGTTGGGGAAAATCTTAAATATTTTCCCGCAACTTCCGTTTACACAAGCCAAAATCTTGAATTTGAGGAAAGCGAAAAGGTCTGAATGTTGTGTATGAGCGGGGCTAGAATAACCCGCTGTTCCAATCTTCATTAAAGTTTTTCTATATATTCTACTCGGAATAAATTTGCGTATTTTAAAAACATAACGCTTTTATCATAAAAAGCAAACAAACAACAACACCATCGAAACATCTAGATTTCTTATTAAAATGAACACTTTTGACTCATTAATGACTTTTCAAAACAAAGTTTTGATAAATTTGATTTAAAGTTAAATACGGGTTATAGTATATATATTAGATAAATAGTTATGTAGAATGATAAAACTCTTATAACATTCTATAATAAGTTTTCAGCTATATTTATCGAACAAGAACCGTTGTATTTCTGACAGTTAAACATGATAATTAAAACAATATCATCTTATAGACAGGATAATATGGCAAACGTTGACCTGAGACGCGATTTTTCAAATTCTTGCTAAACAATTAATCACCGTGTATAAAATAAAACCAATTGCAAGCATATTTGATAATTCTATATAGGTCATTTAGAGGTGATAAAGCTATATCAATGTTTAACACGTCTATATTCAGTAAAATGTCTAAGCATTCAGCACCTTTGATTTATATTGCACACATTAATTTTTCTGAGTTTGTAATGACATATCGCGTTCAGCATACGACTCCATCAAACACTCATCTTCAGGTGTTTCCTGGTCCGACGAGCGGGCACTTAATATCAGACTATAGGGAAGTAAAGTACCGTTAAGTCATATATTTACCGTCAACGTCTATAATCAGTAAAAATTAAGGGTCATATACAGGTGTTAAAGGTATACTTATATTGAAAGTGATGAAACTGTGTCCTCACGGACGTATACCGAAAGAATGATTCATTAACAAATAATAACTCAAAAAAGTAATTTGATCTACAGCCTCTTTTGTCATAATTCTGCAGTGAGAAACAGAATGTTTAATCCATCGTTGTCAAAATAGACCTTTGCAAAATAAACTAAAAAAGGGTATTCTACTTAACATCTAATTACATATATTTGCTTAACAACTTTCGAATAGTTGTTTTACATGCCAGGGATTAGCTGGTTTTGATGCCCGATATCTGGTTTAGAATGGCCTCTTTCTAGGTACTTACCTATTTGTGCCTTTTCAATCCGCCTCCATATAATGGATAATCAGGTTCAGCTACTCTTTTCTGTTTTTCTTCCTGTGAACAATTATAATGATGTGAAACATATCGTTTTTTCCTACTCATTCGCATGAAATGTTACTATCGAATCTCATCAAAGTATTGAAAGTACTCAAACGAGGTGACTACAGATACAGCTTTGATTATATAATGCCTGATAGATCGACTGAAGTCAGAATAAGACATTCTGGAATACACAGAGAAATACGAGTACATGCATTGTTCTCTTACTCACAAAATGTATTCAAACATTATCAAATACATTGGTTGCCATGTAGTTGTCAGTATTTACAACATAAGATGTATCAGTGAGACACTGACCTAAATGACCAGTGCAAGTGATTGCATAATTAAAACACTAGTAGATCTATGTCGGGTAACGTGGGATATTCCACTTGTAAACAACAATATAACGCGTATGGATTTCTAATACTATGTCAAAAATACTATCTCGGGAAATGCTCTCTCTGATACTTCTGTCCTATTAATTATTTTCATTAATAGTATGCCTAATAAAATTAATTTCCATATTTGATGGTACATTAAAACAATGAGCTATATTTTCGGTAGCAGCTAGATTCTATTTGTGTAAGTAGCTGTAAAGAAATCGGACAGAATCGCAGGAACGCGAGGTCGACAATGCCAAAATCATGCACACATGTGCTACACTAATGGATATCGTAGGAAATCCTTAATCGTATGTGTATTATTATCGATTGTATCTTTTGTATAATTATTCATATTTATAATACCTATGCATGTCAACATTGGAGATTTCACTTGTAGACAAAAAAAATTGGCGCGTATGATTATATAATAAGTTTTATACTTATGTCTATTTATTTTCTAAATATTTGTCTAAATATTATCTTTGATATTTCTCCTTTTTAATCATTTAATTATCGCTATAGTCTGCGTAATCAAATTAATCCCACATTTTGTTGGTAATTAAAATTAATGAACTATATTTTTGTGTAGCAGCTAGATTCTATTTGCGTAATTAGCAGTAAATTATCCGGACAGAATTGCTGGATCTCTCCGAGAGCAACTCGGACACGGAAACCCCGACACAATTTGATTTTAACGTTAACTACGACTAACGAGTTTAATGATGCGTAGTTATGTAGTAGGATAAAATTAAATGACATTAGATTTAAACTTTTCCGCTATATTTATCGAACAATAACCGTTATAATTCTGTCAGTTAAATATGATAGATGCAACGTCATTTTATAGACAGGATAATATGCAAAATGTTGACCTGATACGCGATTTTGTCAAATTCGTACTAAACAAATTGTCAGTGTGTATAAAATAATTGTTATTTGAACAAAAATATTTGATCATTTTATTCAGTCATTTAAGTTGATAAAGCGAAACAATTGCATCCGATGGTAATCAGAGGGTAGGACAGTAGAAATCCACGTACGTCACATAGTTTGGCCTTCAATTTACCTTCATCCTCTATGTTCAGTAAAATGTCTTAATATTCAGCAATATATCAGACTATAGGGAAGTAAAGTACCGTTAAGTCATATTTTTACCGTCAACGTCTATAATCAGTAAAAATTAAGGGTCATATACAGGTGTTAAAGGTATACTTATATTGAAAGTGATGAAACAGTGGCCTCACGGACGTATACCGAAAGAATGATTCATTAACAAATAATAACTCAAAAAAGTAATTTGATCTACAGCCTCTTTTGTCATAATTCTGCATTGAGAAACAGAATGTTTAATCCATCGTTGTCAAAATAGACCTTTGCAAAATAAACTAAAAAAGGGTATTCTACTTAACATCTAATTACATATATTTGCTTAACAACTTTCGAAAAGTTGTTTTACATGCCAGGGATTAGCTGGTTTTGATGCCCGATATCTGGTTTAGAATGGCCTCTTTCTAGGTACTTACCTTTTTGTGCCTTTTCAATCCGCCTCCATATAATGGATAATCAGGTTCAGCTACTTTTTTCTGTTTTTCTTCCTGTGTGAACAATTATAATGATGTGAAACATATCGTTTTTTCCTACTCATTCGCATGAAATGTTACTATCGAATCTCATCAAAGTATTGAAAAGTACTCAAACGAGGTGACTACAGATACAGCTTTGATTATATAATGCCTGATAGATCGACTGAAGTCAGAATAAGACATTCTGGAATACACAGAGAAATACGAGTACATGCATTGTTCTCTTACTCACAAAATGTATTCAAAACATTATCAAATACATTGGTTGCCATGTAGTTGTCAGTATTTACAACATAAGATGTATCAGTGAGACACTGACCTAAATGACCAGCGCAAGTGATTGCATAATTAAAACACTAGTAGATCTATGTCGGGTAACGTGGGATATTCCACTTGTAAACAACAATATAACGCGTATGGATTTCTAATACTATGTCAAAAATACTATCTCGGGAAATGCTCTCTCTGATACTTCTGTCCAATTAATTATTTTCATTAATAGTATGCCTAATAAAATTAATTCCATATTTGATGGTACATTAAAACAATGAGCTATATTTTCGGTAGCAGCTAGATTCTATTTGTGTGTAAGTAGCTGTAAAGAAATCGGACAGAATCGCAGGAAACGCGAGGTCGACAATGCCAAAATCATGCACACATGTGCTACACTAATGGATATCGTAGGAAATCCTTAATCGTATGTGTATTATTATCGATTGTATCTTTTGTATAATTATTCATATTTATAATACCTATGCATGTCAACATTGGAGATTTCACTTGTAGACAAAAAAAATTGGCGCGTATGATTATATAATAAGTTTTATATACTTATGTCTATTTTATTTTCTAAATATTTGTCTAAATATTATCTTTGATATTTCTCCTTTTTAATCATTTAATTATCGCTATAGTCTGCGTAATCAAATTAATCCCACATTTTGTTGGTAATTAAAATTAATGAACTATATTTTTGTGTAGCAGCTAGATTCTATTTGCGTAATTAGCAGTAAATTATCCGGACAGAATTGCTGGATCTCTCCGAGAGCAACTCGGACACGGAAACCCCGACAAAATTTGATTTTAACGTTAACTACGACTAACGAGTTTAATGATGCGTAGTTATGTAGTAGGATAAAATTAAATGACATTAGATTTAAACTTTTCCGCTATATTTATCGAACAATAACCGTTATAATTCTGTCAGTTAAATATGATAGATGCAACGTCATTTTATAGACAGGATAATATGCAAAATGTTGACCTGATACGCGATTTTGTCAAATTCGTACTAAACAAATTGTCAGTGTGTATAAAATAATTGTTATTTGAACAAAAATATTTGATCATTTTATTCAGTCATTTAAGTTGATAAAGCGAAACAATTGCATCCGATGGTAATCAGAGGGTAGGACAGTAGAAATCCACGTACGTCACATAGTTTGGCCTTTCAATTTACCTTCATCCTCTATGTTCAGTAAAATGTCTTAATATTCAGCAATATATCAGACTATAGGGAAGTAAAGTACCGTTAAGTCATATTTTTACCGTCAACGTCTATAAATCAGTAAAAAATTAAGGGTCATATACAGGTGTTAAAGGTATACTTATATTGAAAGTGATGAAACAGTGGCCTCACGGACGTATACCGAAAGAATGATTCATTAACAAATAATAACTCAAAAAAGTAATTTGATCTACAGCCTCTTTTGTCATAATTCTGCAGTGAGAAACAGAATGTTTAATCCATCGTTGTCAAAATAGACCTTTGCAAAATAAACTAAAAAAGGGTATTCTACTTAACATCTAATTACATATATTTGCTTAACAACTTTCGAATAGTTGTTTTACATGCCAGGGATTAGCTGGTTTTGATGCCCGATATCTGGTTTAGAATGGCCTCTTTCTAGGTACTTACCTTTTTGTGCCTTTTCAATCCGCCTCCATATAATGGATAATCAGGTTCAGCTACTTTTTTCTGTTTTTCTTCCTGTGAACAATTATAATGATGTGAAACATATCGTTTTTTCCTACTCATTCGCATGAAATGTTACTATCGAATCTCATCAAAGTATTGAAAGTACTCAAACGAGGTGACTACAGATACAGCTTTGATTATATAATGCCTGATAGATCGACTGAAGTCAGAATAAGACATTCTGGAATACACAGAGAAATACGAGTACATGCATTGTTCTCTTACTCACAAAATGTATTCAAACATTATCAAATACATTGGTTGCCATGTAGTTGTCAGTATTTACAACATAAGATGTATCAGTGAGACACTGACCTAAATGACCAGTGCAACTGATTGCATAATTAAAACACTAGTAGATCTATGTCGGGTAACGTGGGATATTCCCACTTGTAAACAACAATATAACGCGTATGGATTTCTAATACTATGTCAAAAAATACTATCTCGGGAAATGCTCTCTCTGATACTTCTGTCCAATTAATTATTTTCATTAATAGTATGCCTAATAAAATTAATTCCATATTTGATGGTACATTAAAACAATGAGCTATATTTTCGGTAGCAGCTAGATTCTATTTGTGTAAGTAGCTGTAAAGAAATCGGACAGAATCGCAGGAACGCGAGGTCGACAATGCCAAAATCATGCACACATGTGCTACACTAATGGATATCGTAGGAAATCCTTAATCGTATGTGTATTATTATCGATTGTATCTTTTGTATAATTATTCATATTTATAATACCTATGCATGTCAACATTGGAGATTTCACTTGTAGACAAAAAAAATTGGCGCGTATGATTATATAATAAGTTTTATACTTATGTCTATTTATTTTCTAAATATTTGTCTAAATATTATCTTTGATATTTCTCCTTTTTAATCATTTAATTATCGCTATAGTCTGCGTAATCAAATTAATCCCACATTTTGTTGGTAATTAAAATTAATGAACTATATTTTTTGTGTAGCAGCTAGATTCTATTTGCGTAATTAGCAGTAAATTATCCGGACAGAATTGCTGGATCTCTCCGAGAGCAACTCGGACACGGAAACCCCGACAAAATTTGATTTTAACGTTAACTACGACTAACGAGTTTAATGATGCGTAGTTTATGTAGTAGGATAAAAATAAATGACATTAGATTTAAACTTTTCCGCTATATTTATCGAACAATAACCGTTATAATTCTGTCAGTTAAATATGATAGATGCAACGTCATTTTATAGACAGGATAATATGCAAAATGTTGACCTGATACGCGATTTTGTCAAATTCGTACTAAACAAATTGTCAGTGTGTATAAAATAATTGTTATTTGAACAAAAATATTTGATCATTTTATTCAGTCATTTAAGTTGATAAAGCGAAACAATTGCATCCGATGGTAATCAGAGGGTAGGACAGTAGAAATCCACGTACGTCACAAAGTTTGGCCTTCAATTTACCTTCATCCTCTATGTTCAGTAAAATGTCTTAATATTCAGCACCTGTGATTTATATTGCTAACTTTAAATTTTTCTGAGTTTGTAATGACATAACGCATTCAGGATACGACTCCAACAAATACTTATCTTGAGCTTTTCCCTGGTCAGATGACCGGGCACTTAATATCAGAGGGAAGTAAAGTACCGTTAAGTCATCAATTTATCGTCTATATTCAGTAAAAAATAAGGGTCGTATACAGGTATTAAAGGGATACTTATATTGAAACTAATGAAATGATAGCCGTATGGAAGAGTACTGAAAGAATGATCCATTAACAAACAATAACACAAAAAAATAAGTTGATAAACAGGTTCTTTTGTCATGATTCTACAGTGAGAAGTCCATCGTTCCCAATATAAACCATTAGGAAAATAAGCCAGAAAGAGGATATTCTAAATAATATCTATATATTACATATTCTTCTTTACCAAGGTTTGAATATTAAGTATGAAACATATCAAATAATATAAATTCGAAAAAGATAGCAATTACGATGTAGTAAGAAATTTATATGTCTGCCTTAAACGTCATTTATATGTCTGATAGTATATCGGTAATAGGCGACTAGCGTCAGTGAACCAGCATGTAGGTTTAATTGTACACGTTGGTTATGATATTAGTAATTATACTCAAAAATTAAATAAAAATAAACAAAATAAACTATATACAAATTAAATTAAAGATGAATTTCATATAGGGCAGAAGATGTTGAAAAAACAAAGGACAAGATATATCTAAAATGAATGCGCGTGATTAAAAAATATGTTTTGCCAGTTATTAATTGAATAAACGATGTTTTGAAAAAAAAGTAAAAAAATATAGTGAAATAATGTTTCAAAATGAAACAAATTATGAACTAAATTATACTCTTTCAAAACACCTAATTTCGGTGCTTATAAATAATGATCATGATGAATGGAAGAGAACTTTAGCTCAATAAATTTATTTCAAATACTGAACACTTTGAAGAAATCAATAACATCATTCATATATTATCAGCTTCCGCAAAACTAAACGATAGCTTCAGTCAAAATCTTAACAGTCACTGGATTTGGTTTTGTGTCGTGTGTTGTCGAACTCTTGTCACTGAATGTGATTGAAAAATATGATGAAAACCTTACTGCACTTCAGCTTTAAGCTTCTCCTTATATGGGGTGTCACATGATAATTTACTTTAAGGCAATTAGTATGCGTATTACATTTTCTTATCAATATATAATTGAGTTTGGGCGATATATACATAAATAGTGGGTACCAGTAATTCACATCTCATTTAGATGCATGTATGTCATGAGACATATTGATGCCGGCGAATTAATAAAAATGATAGATAAGTAAGAGATCAAGATACAGACGGCTGCAACGAGAAATATATAGTTAAGTTGCAGAGAAAATGTCTCACCATCTTATTCGAAGAAGTAGAATTTTTACATTAAAATAGCTGTCTGATACCACGTTCTCCGTAGAAAATATATTTAAAATTGGAGCTCAACTGATGAAGTCTTATTGACAGAAACGGCCCTTTTCAACATTATAACTGTGATATTATGTTTATGATAATTTAAATTGGATAAGAATTTCGGTCTAATGTATATACTATTTAACAAGGTTATATCACAGTAACACAGAATAATAAAAAAGTAACGAGAATAATTAGTGCTCACTATACATAGACACACAGGTGACATATGCGTTTTTACTTGAAGATGAAGAAATACTAATGGATAATCGAAACTCGATGTGCATTAGAATACGAACACTTAGATATCCAAATGGTCTCCAACAAATTATATACTGAACTATACACTTTCAAAGAACTTTGGTTATGCGAAGTATTTAATTATCACATATAAGGAAACTGTGTCTTTATTGGGAGAAGAACCAAATATCTTCAAAGCATATAAAAATGCACTCAATAAATCAAACAGAATCCAAATGTATAACAATGACAAAGTTCATTTGACTTGATTCAGTGAAGTACTAACCTCATTTCTCTCATTAACATTGGCTCCGTGTTTAATCAAGTTTTTGGCAATTGGAAGATTCTGTACATAAAACAAGGGTGTCTTGCCCCTCTGTAAATATTATATTGTGTACAAAATATGTTAATTTTATAAATCGTTGTGGCTATCAGATAAACTATGATGGGGAAATGTAACACCTAATGCTGCAAAATAAAGGGAAGTAAGCATTTAATCATCAAAAATAAGAAACTTGACTTTATTTATTAATAATATTTGCAAATATAATTAAGCAATATGAAATACACAATAATCCGAAAATAAACCAGGTACACTTAGGATTTTTGTTTAAACATTATTTAGCTGTGTTTTATTAAAACCTTTCTTCATTGCTCTCATTCACATTGACTCCATGTTCTATCAAATATTCAGTTATTTTAACCCAGAAAAACAAGGGGTTTCGTCTCTCTGGAATTACGTTTTGCACATTTGAGAGAATGAAAAAATATTAAACGTTGGTTTGAAAACAAAGTAAAAATAAAGGGAAATAATATTTCAAAATGAAACAAATTATGAACTAAATTATACTTTTTCAAAACACTTAATTTCGGTGTTGTTGAATAAGAATAATGATAAATGGAAGAGAATTTTAGCTGAATAAATTTATTTCAAATATTGAACACTTTGAAGAAATCAATAACACCATATATTATCAGCTTTCAGTATTGTAGTTCTGTGTTTTGAAACACATATCAAAGGCGAAATTGTGATCTCTTTAGTTTCCTCAGTATTTCTGAAATTTATATGATTCTATATCATAAACTTCACAATTATCGAACATTCGGGATTGTCTGCCGTCTCTACATGAAAATCAGGTGTTTCGCCCTTTTGTAATTGCTAATTTTGTAGCACATTATGCAGAACATTAAAAAGACGTTATTTTGAAAAAAAAATAAAATATAAAAATATTGTACAAAGGTGTTCATCTAAAACAAATCAACTATTTTCTATATTCTCAAAGTATTGTAGGGCGATGGTTAGAAATAATATTTTAATAATAATTTCCTTAGTAGTTCTGAAATTAATATAGCTCATGTATTAATGATTTTCACAAAGAAACTGACTATAAATTTATAATACAATCACGTACCCACTATGTTTGGATTTTGCATTTGTAATAAAAGAATGTTCTAGTCAATGATGTGTAAAAAGTATAGGCTCAATACTATTCTTGAGGAATTTATTACAACAATTATATGGACCTTGTGATAAAACTGAATTCATTGCCGTTATTAATACAATAATGATTATTTTTAAGAGAAATATCCATGTTTTAATCTATCCAACTTATTGAAACATTTGTGGTCTTATTTTAAATGTTGTTTCCAAGAGATTTGAAAAGACTTCATATTGTTATCATTCGATTACGATTCGTGGCAATCAGATAAACTAGAATTTGGAAACTAACACCTTATGCTTCGAAAAAAGCGAAGTATTAAATTATCACATGTAACAAATCTGTGTCTTCATCAGGAAAAAACCAAATTTCTTCAAGTCATATGAAATGCACTCAATAATTTAAATGTATAACAGTGACAAAGTTTATTGGAGTTGATTCAGTCAAGTACTTACCTTATTTCTCTCATTAACATTAGCTCCGTGTTTAATCAAGTATTCGGCAGTTTTAGGATTCCGTACATGAAACAAAGGTGTCTCGCCCCTCTGTAAATATTATATCGGGTACAAAATTTGTTAATTCTATAACCTTTTGTTGCAATCAGATAAATTATGACGGTGAAATGTAACACCTTATGCTGCAAAATAAAGGGAAGTAAGCATTTAATCATCAAAAGTAGGAAATTTGACTTTATTAATTAATAATATATCCAAATATGACCAAAGTGGGCCTAATTCGCTGATCTGAGAACCATCTACAAATGTTTGAAGAAGGTTAAGAGGAATATGTACACTGATCCTGGAAAAAATGCAAATGTAGTAGAGGACTGTGAGAACTAGTTTCCAGTAACGTTTTATGAAAATCCTTACATTCGCAATAACAAGATGGCCATGTGAAAAAATTACCCCCTCTTTTTGTAAAAGATATAGAGGAAAACTCCTTCACCTGAAGCAATCAACAGATATATTCACTTTCAAAGTATTGTAGTTCTATGTTTTGAAACAGATATGAAAGGCAAAACTGTAACTTTTTAGTTTCCTCAGTATTTCCGAAATTTATATGATTCTATATTATAAATTTCAGAAATATCGAACATTCCGCAATGTCTTCTGTCTCTAGGAGAAAATCAGATGTAAATGCTAATTTTGTGACACATTATACAGGATATTAAAAGAACGTTATTTTGAAAAAAATAAAATATAAAAATATAGTACAAAGGTGTTCATCTAAAACAAATCAACTATTGTTTTTATTCTCAAAATATTTTAGGGTGATATTTAGAAATAATAATTTTAATAACAATTTCCTCAGTAGTTCTGAAATTGATATGGCTCATGTATTAAGGATTTTCACAAATAAACTGAATATTAGTTTTGAATATAATCACGTACCCACTATGTTTTGATTTTGTATTTGTAATAAAAGAATGTTCTAGTCAATGATGTGTAAAAAAAAGTATAGACTCATTACTTTTCTTGAGGAGTTTGTTACAACAATTATATGGACCTTGTGATAAAACTCAGTCCATTGCCGTTATTAAAATAACATTGATTATTTTAAGAGAAAACCGCTTGTTTTAATCTACCAAACTGATTGGAACATTTGTGGTCTAATTTTAAATAAGAAACGACTTTATTAATTAATAATATATCCAAAAATAATTAAGCCATATGAAATACACAATAATCCCAAAACAAACCAGGTACACTTATGATTTTTGTTTAAATATCATTTAGCTGGGTCTTATTAAAAACTTTCTTCATTGCTCTCATTTACATTGGCTATATGTTCTATCAAACATTCAGTAATTTTAATCCAGAAAAACAGGGGTTTTCCCCTCTCTGTAATTACTTTTTGCACATTTGAGAGAATGAAAAAAAGTAAAAATTAGTGAAATAATGTTTCAAAATGAAACAACTTATGAACTAAATTATAATCTTTCAAAACATTTAAGTTCGGTGCTTTTGAATAAGAATCATGATGAATGGAAGAGAACTTTAGCTCAATAAATTTATTTGAAATACTGAACACTGAAGAAATCAATAACATCATTCATATATTATCAGCTTCCGCAAAACTAAACGATAGTTTTAGTCAAAATCTTAACAGTCACTGGATTTGGTTTTGTGTCGTGTGTTGTCGAACTCTTGTCACTGAATGTGATTGAAAAATATGATGAAAACCTAACTGCACTTCAGCTTTAAGCTTCTCCTTATATGGGAAGTCACATGATAATTTACTTTCAGGCAATTAGTATGCGTATTACATTTTCTTATCAATATATAATTGAGTTTGGGCGATATATACATAAATGGTGGGTACCAGTAATTCACGTCTCATTTAGATGCATGTATGTCATGAGACATATTGATGCCGTCGAATTAATAAAAATGATAGATAAGTAAGAGATAAGATACAGACGGCTGCAACGAGAAATATATAGTTAAAGGGTACCTGCAGTGCAAAATGATTTTTTGATATAAGTGAAAAATAAAGTCATCCTGAAAGTTGCACCGAAATCGGTAATGTATTAAGCGAGATATTGCGAGAAAACTCTAATTCACACCTGACTAGTTTTGCTAAACGCGCGGTTTTCGAATCCGATATGCTGTGACGTCACAACAGTAACGGTCAGCCATATTGGATAAGTTTTAAGCCAGAAGGATACGAACATCACCTGACTTACATTTTCATTGATTTAAGAGTTAATTTAATTTTATAGTTCTTGTTTTAAGTAGTATTTGGTAGTATTGGTTTTACAATTGTATATATATGTACATATTTTGCTGGACTATTAACGATTAGCCAAGTGTGAACGAGGAAAAATCTGAAACGTTTGGCGAAGTTTGTGTACAAACATGGCTTCACAGGCGCCAGCAGTAAGTTCGAGAGGAGGAAGACAATGCGTCGCTGGTGGATGCAATATGATGAAGGAGATTGCAGAGGATGTTAGTTTACATTCATTTCCCTTGGATAGACCAGCTATTTTGCGCCAGTGGATTACATTTGTACATAATTCAAGGAAGAATTGGAGAGGGCCGACGAAACATTCGTTGTTGTGTTCTCGCCATTTTACAGCGGACTGTTATCCACCTAAGTTTAGAATAATGGAATCTGTAGGCATGCCAGTAAAACGCAGGTTTCTGGAGAAAGACGCCGTGCCAACAATTCATTTCCGAGATTCAGATGCCCAGGAATTGCCCGGAAGTAGCATGTCTCCAGTCGTATCTACCCCGGTCGCAATATTACCACTGACACCAAGTCCAAGGCCAATGACGTGCAGTACTCCCAAGAAACCAAGAAGGGCCTCCCAGAAGAGAGAGGTACAACGGGTAAGTTAAATTTAAGAGATTTTTCTATCATTGCATTGTAGCCTAGATGACTGTCGAATGTGGTCTGAAAACTATTTTTCACAAAAGTTGAATTGATGTAAATACACACCCCAGGTACAATGTATTTATATCTTGATACCACACGTACAGGGGCGTGCTAAAAGTAATTAGTTAGTACTGTAGATTGTGACATCTTATTTGTAATCTTTGTTTCAATTGTCAAATCTTTGAAGTACCAACTTAGTAAATGACATCCAAATTACCAAGGAAACATGGTGGGAAAAATGATCTCCAATAATTTTTTATATGAAATATTTAGATCTTTCAATGATGAAACCACAGAGACGGTCCCATTATACACAAACAAAATGGAAGGGTTATGATAAAGGTAAATTAGAATACTATTCCCTGGTGATAGACTTGTTCAAACTGACCTTTTGTCAGTATACATAGAACACTTTGATACCAAAGTGGGCATTAACAAAACATGTCTGCTGCAACTGATGCATTGTGCATGGTATCTTTAAGATTTATATATGTTTGACAAGAAGTCCTGTTTTGTTCCACAAAGGATAGACACTTGATTGTAAAGTTTAGGCTTTCGTTTTTATAGAGTTATTGGCCTCGTGATAAAAAATCAGTTTCAATACATGTATATAGAAGAGTGATTTAATCAAAAGGTACAGGTAAGAACAGAAAAGGTACAGAAAAATATACTCGTTATGGCATGGGAACGAGTAGTTAGGACTGGGTATTCGTCCCCGGTGATAAGCATTTTGTCTTCTAGGTCTGTAACATGTAACTGTGTAGCCTCTAAATCTTCACTTAAACACAGCACTTCACTGTCATTTTGATTTCAAGATTATAACTATAGTTCCCATATTAGATATACAAGAATAGTTAAGTCTTATTGGTTCCATTAAAGTTTACAAGACATAGGAACAAGCTGAAGGTGTCTCGGAACGAGTTGTTTGTAAAATGAAATTCTTTTATTTTAGATACTCAAACTGTCAACAGTCAAGAGAAAAGAGATGTAGGTGTAACCTGCAATCTCCTTAAGGCACCTCCACTTGAGTTCAAAGCCAGTCGGAAAGCAGAGGATCAACATCCTGAGGAGGGTTCATTTTCTCTGGATGAGACAGAGTCCATACTGGATGACAGTCTTGATGTCACATTGGAGTTGGATCTAATGGACGAGTCTGATGAGTCTTTGGAAAATGACCAAAGGTACAATTGTAAATCGTACTACTGAAATGGAATGTAAAAGCAAAAAACCATTTAGTCCCCCATTTTTCTTTTTTAAATTATTCTGCATGAAAAGGTCATGAAACAACAAATTCAGTTCAACACAAGACAAAGTGTTGGTGTTTAACTACCCAACAAAATAAAAATGATCATATTCTTAAATTCAATAATTTGAGTCTTTATTTCGTGAATTGAAAATCTGCTTGACCTGTTAACTTGTGCTTATTTTGCTTGTTTATTGTTGTTTAATGTACCACTCATGAACATTTCACTCATATGGAGACATCACCAAATGCCAAAAATTCAAATTTGGCCTATACTTGGCATTTACAGCCATTGAGCAGTGAGAGTTCTTTAATGTGCTGACATGAGACCTCGGTTTTTACTGTCTCATCCAAAAGACGGAAAACCAACCTGTCACCTGCTGGACTTGAACTCACAATCAAGAGTCTAACATGCTACCAACTGAGCCAGGCTGGCTTGTGTAGATCATGTCCTATTCTCCAGATATGATCCTATGCGTTATATGTACACATGAGTACTTGCACACTACTGAACTTACTCATTTATATTATAATGACTATATTATTTTATACATGAGCTTGCATTTTGTTTTTGTTATATTTCAGTCCTGAAGGGGAAAGAAAATTTATTGTGTATGAAAAGAATTTAATGTGCCTTTTCAACAGTTGTCCATCTTGTGCTAAACCTGCATATGCCGAATTACAGCAAGTGAGAGGCACAATGATATCAATCATGCAGGAATGTGAGTTTTGCAAATTTCAAAGAACCTGGAAAAGTCAGTCATATACAGGTGCCATTCCTGCAGGCAACTTGGAACTTTCCAGTGCAATTTTATTTTCCGGTGCTCTGCCAGCAAAAATTCTAAGGCTGTTCAGTTTTATCCATGTTGCCTGCATTTCTTATAGGACATTCATGGCTCACCAGAAATGCTATTTGCATCCAGCTGTGTTGGACTTTTGGACAGCAACACAAAGTGCACATCTGCAGACAATATTGGAGAATGATAAGGCCATTCACCTCGGTGGAGATGGCAGGGCTGACACACCAGGTCACAGTGCCAAATTTGGATGCTATACATTGATGGACCTACAGCAAAAAAAGGTTGTGGATATACAACTTGTCCATGTAGTTATATATAGTTTTGAAATTTTAGGTATTTAAATTAAGGATAAATTAAAATTACACACTGTGACCAGCTGCGCAAGAGTAATCATTCCTACATGTCACCATATCTGTGAATTGGACAACTTTGTGTTGTGTTTTACATATATAAAATTTAATTTGATGCTTTGGAAAGCTTATATTGATTTTTTTTATGTAAAGTATAATATGTAGTTTAAAAGTAATCAGTCTTACAGTATCACATGTATTTAATGTGATTAATTTTTAGTGAAATCTTTAAAGTATGTGAACATTGTCATACATGAACAAAATCATATTTTCAGAGTAATGAAGTCAAGGGGAGCTGCCATATGTAAAAGGAAGGGTTGATAAGAGGGATTAAATATCTGAGGGGGAAAAACATTAAAATCAGCCATATCGTCACAGATAGACAGAGAAAATGTCTCACCATCTTACTACGAAGAGGTAGAATTTTTACATTAAAATAGCTCTCTGATACCACGTTCGTCGTAGAAAATATATTTAAAATTGGAGCTCAACTGATGAAGTCTTATTGACAGAAACGGTCCTCTTGAACATTATAACTGTGATATTATGTTTATGATATTTAAATTGGGTCAGAATTTCGGCCTAATGTATGTACTGTTTAACAAGGTTATATCACAGTAACACAGGATAATAAAAAAGTAACGAGAATAATTAGTGCTCACTATACATAGACACACAGGTGACATATGCGTATTTACTTGAAGATGAAGAAATACTAATGGATAATCGAAACTCGAAGTCCATTAGAATACGAACACTTAGATATCCAAATGGTCTCCAACAAGTTATATACTGAACTATACACGTTCAAAGAACTTTTGTTATGTGCTTTGAAAGTGAACAGCAAAATATATAGAGGAAATTCCCTTCACCTGAAGTAATTATTGCTTGATATAATGAAAAGTTATCAAATGCCATTCTGTAATTTTATCAGTATTTCTAAAGTTAAAATGGCTCATGTATCAACGATTATTACAAATAAACTGAATATAAATTTCTGAGAACAATCAAGCAACTACAATGTTTTGATTTTATTTTTTGTGGTAAAGGAATATTCTAGTCACTGATTGCAAAAAAAAAACCCAAATACGTCTCAATATTATTATTGAGGAATTTATTACAACAGTTATATATTCCTTGTGACAAAACTAAATTCATTGCCGTTATCAAGACATCATCAATTATTTTTAACAAAACAACCAATGTTTAAATCTACCCGACTGATTGGAAAATTTGTGGACTAATTTCAAATGTTATTCCCCAAACATTTCAAAGTACTTTATAATTTTATGTTTTGATTACGATTCGTGACAAATGTTTGCTTCTAAAATAAGTATAGCAATATCTATGAGATAGACTGGAGTGGGAAAACTAAAATCTTAGGCTTCGAACAAAAGCATGGTGAGTATTTAATTATCACATGTAACAAAATGTGTCTTTATCAGGAAAAGATCCAAATATCTTCAAGTCGTAAAAATTGACCCAATAATTCGAACACAATCAAAATATATAACTCGGTTGGGATCGTTTAGTATGCTTACTCCTCCATGGCACCTGATCCCACCTCTTGGTTTTTAAGAGGTCCGTGTTTGTCCATTTTTACTGGATTTGTATCTATGTCCTGGACATTCTATTGATTTATGCTTTGGTATCTGAGGATTTTATATAGTACTTACCTTATTTCTCTCATTGACATTAGTTCAGTGTTTAATAAAGCATTTGGCAATTGCAGGATTCTCTACATAAAACAAGGGTGTCTCGCCCATTTTTAAATAATATATCAGGTTCAAAGTTTGTTAATATTTTAAATCATTGTGGCAATCAGATAAAATACAGTGAGAAAATTAACATCTCATGCTCCGAAATACAGGGGAGTAAGCATTTGATCATCACAAAAAGCAAACGTGACTTTATTAATAAAAGTTTAAATATAATTAAGCCATCTGAAGAGCACAATCATCAAAAAAAAAAAAAAAAAAAAAAAAAACAGATATATAACACATGATTTTCATTAGAATATTGTTTAGCTAGGTTTTTATCAAAAACTTTGGTCATTGCTCTCATTCACATAGGCTTCATGTTCTATCAAACATTCAACAATTTTAGTCCAGAAAGCATGAAACAAGGGTATTGCGCCTCTCTTGAATTATTGTTTGCACATTTGACAGAATAAACTATTATTTACTCTTTCAAAATATTAAAGTTCGCCGTTTTTTATTATGAATCATGATTAATGGAAAAGAGACTTTAGCTGAATATTTTTATTTAAAACATTGAACACTTTGAAGAAATCATTAACATCGTTCATATATTATCAGTTTACGCACAACTAAACGAAAGTTTCATTTACAATCACAACATTCACTTGGTTTTGGTTTTGCTTCGTGTATTGACAAACATTTGTCACTGAATGTGAGAAAAACATATGAGGAAAACCTTACTGTACTTCAGATATGATTGTCTGACAGACGGAGGAGTATTAAGATTGTCCTTATATGGGATGTCACATCCCATGAGAATTTACTATCAAACAATCAGTTAGGGTGATATATACACAGATGATTGGTACCGGTAATCCACATCAAAATAAGATGCATGCAACTGAACAAATCACAGACGACTGCAACGAGAAATATATTGTTAAATAGATCGATAAGTTGCGGAGAAAATTTCACAGCATCTTGCTAAGAAGAAGTCCGATTTTACCTTATAAGTAACCGAAATTTGGTAAGAACTTCGGCCTAATGTATGATATATAACTGTGTGTGGTGTAATGCCAATCCGACGTCAAGACGATTATCAAGCATAACAATATTATGACGGTTCAATAATTATGACAATCTCATGAATTGAATCGTCTATTTAGAAAAAAATCGTGATCTAATCGTACCACGGAAATCAGTGATTCCATGGATCTAATCGTACCGCGGAAATCAGTGATGATGAGAAGAAAAATTGAAATTACTTAAAGAAAATCAAGTAAATTAAAAATGGACGTGAATACTAAACAGCAAAAAATTACTGTCGATCAATTTGACCCAAAAAAGTGAGACGTTGTTAAAGATAAGTATCGCCCTTATATACAATATCAATACGCTGATGGCGTTTATCAACCTCTTAGAATAAGAACTCCCGTCTTAGTAACTGGAATAACGGGCGGGGGGAGTTGCTATTAAGTATCTGTGCAGAGAAACAAGAAAAATTTCTGCAAGTTATTAAACAGATTGAAGAATTTATTAGCAATGAATACAACAAACATACCGGTAGTGATAGAAAAATTAACATTAAAATTGCACGTCTTGATGACATTGGCAAAGATTATTATATTATTTCCCGCCTTAGAACGAACCAAAGGAATGAAATAACAACTCCTTTTATGAAGTTTTTAAACGAACCTGATTGATTGGGGAGAACATGTTATACAGTCGACCCATTATATTATGAAGATAAAGATTATAATGCTGAGTGTGTTTTAACATTTGTAGGTACTTTTTTGATATTTGGAGATGTTTACACGGAATTAGCTGTTATTGAGGAAGAGATTGAGGATATAGAGGATATAATGCAAGTTTTATCAGATTTTTTTTAATATGTGAAGAATACATACATTTATAGTTTATTAAAACTGATTGTTCTTTAAAATTATTTTCTATCTATAATAAAATGATTTTGACTAAAATGTTCCAAAGCATTGGAATAGAGCCCAATGACAAGACGACGTGTCAGATGCCCATTCATACTAAAAGAATACGCGATTCTCCATGCTCTGTAAAAGCAGCTTCGGAGTCGATCTTTTGTCCCATTTACCATAGATATATGAAAAAACGGGGATTTCGTCCGCTGAAATTTTGTGAATCTTGTGGAAGATGGATGTTTGATTCTACTCGCTACACCGTATGTGGTGCTTGCGATAAAAGAAAGCAACGAAATCATTATTATTATATAAAGTATAAAAAGTAGTAAATTATATTAATAAAAATATAAATTAAACGTCCAACGAACAAAGAAACCTTACTTTGAAACGAGTTTGTCTTTGTCCCCCAACAGTTGTTCCAATTGTTTCCGTAGATTGTCGTCTTTTTTTTTCTTTGACGACGGTTTCCACGGCTTTACGGTTAATATCTTTTTTCATCGTTCTATAATGTTCCAATTCCTTACACACTTGAGAAAATTCGTCGTCGCTGATTTTACCGTCTTGCAGAGATTTACTCACCAGATCGGTAATGGAGTTTAATTTACTCTCGGCTAACATTTTTATTTTCAGATGTTTGTTAGATTTGATTGTCAAGTATTTTCTAACTCCCTTCATCGCCAGTCCGATGCTCCCCACGACAATACCTACGATTTGAATGGGCAATGCGATGGGAATCGCGAATCCGACTCCCGCCGTTACGACGCCCGAGGTCACGAGAGCCGCGTCGATGCCTTCGCCGGTCGTCGCCGTTCATTTATATTTTTTGTAAACGCTACTTCTCGTCTCTATTTCCTTTCGTAACGTCTGTTCTACTTCGCTTATCCTCTGTAAACGATAGGTCTGAGCGGGATCGCCCTCTTCTAAAGACGGATATAAGTTTTTACTCATTTTTTTTATTAGAGTTATTTTTTTTAAACCGCTACCGCTATTAATCCCGTAATGCTTCCCGCTGATTTAGAGCTTTTATTAGACGAAAAGGTGATGACGTCTCCGCTTTTTAATTCTATCGGTGGATTGACGAGGGCTATTTTGCCATTTTTGGTCACGAACGATTTCTTTTCGACGTCGTTGACGATGAGCGTCACATCGATCTCTCCCAACAATCCGAGTCGGATGAGATGTCCGTCCACGAGCACGGTGAATCCATGCGACTTCACTTTTCCGTTTTAGACGTCGAATTGAAACGTATTCATCGGTATTCGAGTCTTCATCATCCGGTCCATGTCTTCCTTAATCTCTTCCAAAATATCTTCTTTTAAGTCCTTGTTTTCTAAATCCTCGTAAAGCCATCCCGATCTCGCCATTTTTATATTATTTTCTTTTTTTAAATTGTAATAAGACGTGAACGTCGAAACCGTGGTTATCGACCCGTTCCCCCAAGTCGCCGTAGAGATCTATCCTCACTTCGGTCAGGATCCCCCGTTTTAAATCGAGGAAGTTGGCATCGAACGTGACGTGATATAATTCGCTAAATTTTACGTCCGGACACGGAATGTGCACGAGCGCGTTCGATGGCTGTCCGTTCACGACGTAATCGTCGGCGATGCTAGAACACACGCTAATCGTCTTTCAGGGTGTCATGTCGATGGCTTTGTCTGATACGATGGTTCCACTCACGGCCGACCTCGGCTGTGTAAACCCAAACATCCTATAGAATTCTTTAGGTAATTGAAGTACGTTAGGAGGATCTTCGAAATCGATCCGAACTTTAGACGTCGCTTTATTGACGTATATTTTTTTAACGTATTTCGATACGAATTTTTGTATCTCTCGAATGGAGTAGAGTCCCGCCGGAACGTTTTGATACCTGACACGATTGCCTCTCCCGTAGCCGATCTGTACGTCGCGTCTAATGTTATACAATCCGTTCCAAAAGTGGATTTCTTTTACTCTGACACACCAGTTTCCATTCGTGTTGTCTATATAGTCGGTTAATCTCACGGGTTCGCCGATTTTTGTAATGAAGTGAAGCATGTTAAATAAAATAAATTTTATTTAAAATGTTTACGAATAAGAAGCATTTAGATTTATCGTCGTTCGATCTGTACGTCTCGGGGGATACCCATTTTCCCGTGTCCTTTGAAGACATCTTTAAGGGAGAAGATTATACCGTCGCCAATACGTTCGAGGATGGTACGCAAAAGTATTACACCATGTTATCCCGTTGGTATCAACATCCGATTAAAGGGTTTTGGCAAAATCAACTAAATTTCGCGGTGTGGTGCGCTACCACGGGGTGTGGCGTTTCAGTCGAACATCTCGAGGATAAAAGTAATCTCATGAGACGATCGTTTTTCCGTTTCCACGTCTATTATCAGATCAGACGCGTTTTAAAAGAAATGTCGATACCCCTTCCGTCGGATCCGGATTTTAATCAGACGACGAATAACGTCGATCAATCGGCTTATCTACGTCTATGTCGCGAATTTAACGTCTCCTCCGAGACCGATTGGAAGATCAAGGGAAGCATTTTTGCCACCTACGTCACCAAATGATCGACGTTTATGTTAGATCGATCGACCAGTTTGACGAATCCGGGTCTTTCCCGATTAGACGAGTCGATCAGAACATATTCTTGGGCTGTGTTGGGAGCTCAAGCGGAGACGAGAAGTTCCATCTCCGTCTCAGCATGAATCACTCGAATCATTATAACAACAAGATTGTTGTCGCCCCCGAACACTCCAAGATCGGAACGAACAAAGAGCTGAATTTGACGACGTTTACCCCCGCAAAAATTCCAAAAAAAAAGAAATTCCTACAAAAATTACCAAACCCAAAGAAATTCCTGATCATGAGAATCAAAAAACGGCGATATTCGCTTTAGCGTATATGTCATTTTTTCTTTTCGTCGAGTTTAGTCCATAAGAATCCAACAATCATCGTGGCTAATAACCGAAGGTGTTCGCTCAAAAATACGGCGGCTTTTCCCAGAGTAGACAATAACCACCACATGATCGATCCCAAGATTCCCGATAAAGCTTCCCCGAATTTACTGGCTAATTTCGCTAATAATTTTCTGAGAGACTCCAAGTGGCTTTTTATCCATTCTTTTAACCCACCTTTATCGGTAGGTGGTGGTGGTGACGGAGATGGTATTGTCGTTGTCGTTCCCGGAAGGAGTAATTCGACTAAAAATCCCACCGTCATACCAATTGCAGTTAAAACGCTAATAATGGTAATACCCTGTTCTTTGAATAAATCGGCGATTCGTTCTCGCAACGGAGTATTCTTGTTCAACAATCCTGTAATCGTTTCCTTGATGGTAGTGAGTTGTGATTTTAATTTTCCATTTAGAATGCCTACGCTCTCGTTCACATCGTCTAATTCGTTTTGCATTTTGGTTATTTCCCTCTTGATGCGTTCCTTGTCGCCGGGATTATTTTCGAGGTCTTATTTCCATTGCAACAACAACGTTCCAACTCTACTGTTTTGGCTTCTTGAACGCGCAAAGAACCACGAATGGTCTTTAAACTTTTATCTAAACCCAACAGTTCTCTCATGGGCAATTCGTGGTTTAAATCTTCTATACTTTCAGATAATCTCTCAATCCCATCGTCTACTCGTTTAACGCTCGTTTCCATCTCGATGTCTTCAAAGACTTGCGTAATGTTACGTCTAACTGTTAACGCTTTTTGTTTAGGATCTTCCACACCTAAAGTTTCGAGAAATCCGAGGCCGTATTTTCTCAATGTTCCAATAACCAAGAATTTGTTTGGATTACGTTTGTCCGTTAATTTAATCCATTCCCCCGCCACTTTACAATTAAACCTTTATCTTCATCTAGATAAAATTTTAAGTCGCTATCGGATGCGCCGAAGTCTCGTTTCCATTTATCGACTGTTTCACCCAATTGTAATCGTTCTCTTTGATTTTCAAGAGGTGCTATTTTAGGAGTGGGTAAAATTGGGGTTTCATCGTCGTTGTTAAACGATGTTTCTTGAACATTATCATCATCATCGTCCACATTAGGATTATCACGCATTTCAAAGTCGTCATCCATTTTTAAAATGATTTAATTTTTGTTGTCGTATAATTAAAAAAAGAGGAGCGTCCTCATTGTTAAACGACGTTTCTTGATCATCATCGTCGTACATTGGAGTTGTGAAATCTGCCATTTTTTAAAACGATTTAAATTTTTTATCGCGCAATTTAAAAAGATGATGAACTACGGACATATTCTCGATCCCAATATAAGATTGCGTACCCCCTTTGGTGTAAAGGGCATTTGCCAGACGGTCGCCGTTTCTCATAATCCATCGAGTATCGAGGAAAATCAAATGTTGACCTTTCGCTTCCCCAATCTGAGTGAAAACGACGTCATCGTTCCCAGAAGTGTGAGACTATGCTTCGATATGGAAGTCAGCGTCGATGGCGGTGATCTCTCTAAAACGGGTGTTTATAATAATTTAGGTCGTAACATCGTCAAAAGGATCGAGATCAAGATTTCTGGAAATACCGTTCAAACCATCGACGACGCGGATAAATTTTTAGTCAACAACGATCTTTGGAAAATAGAATGACGTAACATGCAGAGTGGAAATCTAAATATTTTAAGGGCAAAACCCATCAAGAATGCAATGCCGCTCGATAGTAACCAAGAGTACAAACTTGGCGCGGCATTTGGAAATCGGTTTTACATTCCTTTAGATTTCGAGATCTTGGAAACCAGTGAACCTTTTTATCAAGCTGGATTACAAGATAGATAAGAATACATGTTAATGTTTGACGATGCTAAACACGTCGTCTCGAAAGACATCGACGATGCTGATAAAACGGTTAGTTATAAGGCAACCAACATCGCTTTGGAATTCGACAAAATTACCGACGTCAATCTCGCTCGCAGCATGAGACAGAGGTATGCGGGAGACCACGTCTATTACTTCAACCAAATATTACGATTTCGCAAGACGGTGATGAATAAATCGGACCCCGTCCTCAATTATTAAATCAACACCCCCGCACACTCTCTCTCGGACATTCTGTTTCTCTTCAAAGATATTTCTAAAAACGATCCAGAAAAAAATTATAATCCGAGAATCACCAAATTGGAAAGTACCATCGAGGGACAACCGAATCAACTTTTCTCCGCCGGAATGAGACCCCATCACCAATTCGAAGAAATTAAAAAGTTTTTCTTGACTTCCTTGAATCGTGAAAATATCACAGACTTAGTCGCCAAAGAACTCATGTTGAGTGAAATAAATATAGGAACTTATCTCAAAGATCATTATGGTCTCTGGTTAGATTTACGAACGACGTCGGAAAACTATCTCCACGGGACGGGTCATAAACTTCAAAACACTAGCGAAGGCGTTTCCGTCCGAATAGAAAGAACTCTCGAAACCGATACCGATACCGATCCCCTAGACGTTTACATTTTCGTCGTCAAAGACGGACAGATTAACATGTCGAACGATCGTTTCAAGAGCGTCATATCTTAAAAAAATATAAAGTATTTTAAAAATGTTTATCAAAACACCCCATTCCGCCATGATCGTGGGCGCCACCGGTTGCGGTAAGACGGAGTTTGTCCTCGATTTGTTGGTAACCGAATATAAAGATTTTTTCAAACATATTGTCATATTATGTCCATCTATCGATTTTAACCAAGCGTATCGTTCCCGCGAATGGATAGGCGAAGATTTAAAACATCCTAAAGACGAACGCACCATCATAGTGAATCCCGTCTCTTGCAAAACCGGTGAAGAAAAATTGCAAGAAATGTTACGTTCTTTTTATGAAAAATATAAAGGCATCTCAACATTATACATCATTGACGATGGTTCGGCCACGAAGCAAAAAAAAAAGAAAGCGGACGCTTTGTCGATGTTGGCCTTTTCCGGTCGTCATGCGAATCAAAGCGTGTAGATTTTAACGCAACGATACAATTCCGTGTCCAAAAACTTTCGTTCTCAAATTAAATGGTGTTGTTTATTTTTCACCAAAGATAAATTTTCCTTCAAGGAATGTTTAGAAGAAAACGACGTCATTCCCGAAGTATCGGAGAAACGACGCATAAAAAACGCGTTATCACAACACAAACATAGTAAACTCATTCTATGTACGGAACGACCGACGGGATATAAGTTTTTAACTGTTTAAAAATGAAACGTATCAGTGAAATCGTGATCCTCTTCTCATTATTTTTATCGCGTTATCGACTATAGTCATTCTATTCCTGTCGCTACTCGTGTTACGACTAGAAGGATGTCATCGAATGGAGAAAACGTTAAAAAAAATAATAAGATATATAAAATGAATGTGGAAGACATTTTAAACGCTTCATCAAAAGCCGAATCATCGGCGATCAAAGATAAATTAGGTGCTATAGTGGCCTCCGGAAAATCGAGCGAATTTTTAGGAAAACACGTCTCTATGTCAGATCTCGAAAAAAGAATGACGAAGATTTAGACAAAATGTATCGAGTTTATAACAGTAAACTGGGAGATAAAGTCTCTAAAGCCATTGGAAGTTCGTTGATTCGTTTATACACATTAACATTATCGCATTTTTTCGAGGTCTAGGACGTTCCCGAGTTAAGAAACGAATTATCGGAAGATCCCTTCATCGATATAGCCATGAGTGAAATGAGTTGCGAATTGTATTATCGATACGGCATGTACTTGGCACCGTTGACAGGAGCCCTCATTTCCTCTAAATACGTAATGAATTATAAAAAATCTAATGATATAGAAAAGGATGAATGCGGAAGACATATTGAAGTCGAAGGAGGAAGAAATACAACAATCGAAGAAAGAAACACGGATGCAAGCTGCAAAACAGGGGTGGGAGAAACGCAAACTTGCAAACGTGAAGAGTAATGCAAATGCAAATGCAAATGCAATGCAAAATTCAAATGTAGATGCAAATTTTTAATGACGTGAAATGGGTAGTCGTGAGTTTTGGGGGTCTATTTCTCGTTAATCACCTATTATAGACAAAACAAAAAGAAGTGCCGACTCCAGAAATTAAACCACCCCAGACTAGAACACATGAAATGCTTTAAAAAAAATTCACATATTTAAAAATGTCGACGAATAACGAAAAAGATGTCGTCAACGTGGCATATCACGCTGCTATCGATACGGGGATCGCCATCGGATACGCTCAACTCGCTAAGAAATTCTTAAATACACCCCTCCCCAAATTAGAGTTGAATCCCAAAGATCTCGGGATGCTCATGATCGATTATGCTTTGGCAACCTATACGAAAGACATGTTGGTCAAACGGGGTATCATTTCCGCAGATATCATGAAATAAAAAAATATAATTAAAAAATGGCAACGATAGCGATGATGATAGCTGGTGCTCTCGTAAACGCCTTAGCCTTTTCTGGATCACAATTTTTATTTTCGAATCACGACGAACAGAAACGGCACGACGAAGCCATGGAACGTTTAAAGGCCGCTCGCGACAAATGGAATCGCGAACGAGAGAAACGATTAGATTTTTTAAACGAACGTTTGAGAAAAGAGATGCGTGCATTGTATACGTTTAAACAGATCGACGATGCCATGAGATTATATTCTCAAGTGACGGGAGAAGACCGCATGCCGCCGGAACCGACATTGAGCGATTTTTACACGCAAAAAGACAAAGAATTAGTGTTCGTGTTGGTGGGGACAGATTTGGTGTTTTACGCGGCAAAGAACATTAAAAAAGTTTTATAATCTTTAAACAAGAGGCTCTCAAGAGCCTGTATCGCTCACCTGGTTATTTGCTTGAGAAGATCAGACGAACCGAGCAATTTTTGTAAAGGACCTTCCATACATAAATCCTGTAAAGTTTGGTTGAATTTGCTTCAGTGGTTTCAGAGGAGAAAATGAAAATGTGATTTTCCCATAGGGTCCAATGATAAACTAAGCCCAGCCCTGGCGGCCATGGTTTTGACAGATCGGAACGAAATGAGCAATCCTTGTAAAAGACCTTCAATACATCATTCTTCTAAAGTTTGGTTATATTTGCTTCAGCGTTTTCAGAGGAGAAGATGAAAATGTAATTTTCCCACAGGATCCAATGTTCTTCTTCCAAGTCAGGAACCGGATTCATGAATGAATGAATAAGGTTCTGCGAAAACTTTGCAGTGTGTGGCTATATAATGTTAAACTAAGCCCCGTTCTAGTGGCCATGATTTTTGACGGATCAGAACAAAATGAGCAGTCTTTGTAAAGGACCTTGCATACATCATTCCTGTAAAGTTTGGTTAAATTTGTGTCAGTGGTTTCAGAGGAGAAGATGATTTTCCTATAGGATCCAATGTTAAACTAAGCCTCGCCATAGCGGCCATGTTTGTTGACGCGAAGTGATTCCAAAAGCCAGGTGAGCTAAAAATGGCGGTGAAGGAACAATTTTCAACAACGGTTTTGAAGTGGCAACATCAATATCTATTTGGAAACCAAATTTCATTGAAATCAAACAATGTTGAATTTTCCCGCCTTATTTGTCGGCCATTTTGAAAATGGCGGTCAACAAAAAATTTTCAACACCCGGTTTTGAAGTCGCCACATCATGGCAAACATTTTATTAATTAACATTCGACCTCTATCTTTCATAGTTTTGGAGTTAGAAGATGAAAAACATAAAATTGAAAAAAATTCTGTGAAAAAAGGGCAATAACTCCTACACAGATTTTTGGATTATCTTCAAATTTTCAGGGTGGGTAGATCTTGATATGCTGAACATTTTTGCAATTTACACTTGACCTCTATCTGCTACATTTTTTGAAATAAAAAATTAAAAATGCCAAAATTTTGAAAATTTTACAAAAAAAGGGCTATAACTCCGAGATAAGTTTTCCGATTTTCTTCAAAATTGCGTAGCAGGTAGATCTCATCAAGCTGATTACTTTTACCCTTGTCAGATTTTTGATATCTGTAATGGTTTTTGAGTTATTGGCCAAAAACTGCAATTTACCCCCTATGTTCTATTTTTAGCAACAGCGGCCATGTTGTTTGACCTGCGACATAGAAAATAACAAATTTGAAACTAGATACACTAGTGACGACTCAGTTCAAGTTTGGTTCAATTTGGCCCAGTGGTTTCAGAGGAGAAGATTTTTGAAAGTGAGGTAACGACGAAAAATATAAAAATTGAAAAAATTCTGTGAAAAAAGGGCAATAACTCCTACTCAGGTTTTTGGATTGTCTTCAAATTTTCAGGGTGGGTAGATCTTGATATGCTGAACATTTTTGCAATTTACACTTGACCTCTATCTGCTACATTTTTTGAAATAAAAAATTAAAAATGCCAAAATTTTGAAAATTTTACAAAAAAGGGCTATAACTCCGATATGAGTTTTCCGATTTTCTTCAAAATTGCATGGCAGGTAGATCTCATCAAGCTGATGACTTTTATCCTTGTCAGATTTTTGATATCTGTAATGGTTTTTGAGTTATTGGCCAAAAACTGCAATTTACCCCCTATGTTCTATTTTTAGTAACAGCGGCCATGTTGTTTGACCTGCGACATAGAAAATAACAAATTTGAAACTAAATACCCTAGTTCAAGTTTGGTTCAATTTGGCCCAGTGGTTTCAGAGGAGAAGATTTTTGAAAGTGAGTTAACGACGGAGGGACGGAAGGACGACGGACGACAGACGACGGACGACGGACGGACGACTGACGCAAAGTGATGGCAAAAGCTAAAAATGGACGAAAGAATGAAACGCATCTATTATAGTCCGTGAGGATATTGGAAAGGAAAGATCGCCATCGAGAAATTAGCCAAAGCGGCTAAAGTGAACGAAAAAGAAGCCTTCGATTTTCTCAAAAACAAGACATTTGGCAAATCTATTTACCCGCGCCTAAAAAAATCGTGAGACCTCAATTCGAATTAGTTAAAGAAAACGACACTGAGGCTGATTTATTGTTTTTACCACACGATAAAGTAGGTAAGAAAACGTATAAATATGCGTTAACAGTGGTCAATGTGGGTACTCGATACAAAGAAGCGGAATCTTTGATGACTAAAGACAGTAAAGAGGTGGCCGGTGCTTTCGAAAAAATTTACGAAAGACATTTAGGACAGACACCACCAAATATTTTCCCATAGGCCTCAATGCTAATTTACAAAACTTCAGGTCACTGTCACTCCCATGTTTATTAAATCTGGGTCAAATAAGTACCCTGTGCTGAAAGATCAATATTTTTGATAACAAAATGTGCAATCAAAAGTATATGTTGCCGTTGCATTTTTACTTCAAATTTTCACTTGTTTACAACTCGTAGTATTCAGCACCATATGACCCCTCCCTTTAAATTTTCAACCGTCAACCCTATAATTTCAAAAGTACTACCAATATCCATGTATCTTTTTTATCACCTTAATTTCACTTATTAATGGCAAAACTAATTTTTTCATTTAATGACCAATCAGATCGCTGGGCTCATTTTACCCTCCGCACAACTTTGGGTGTCCAAAATGTCTGTGCCCATGTTGTAAACAAATCAGCTGTTTTTCCTATAGATTTATCCTAAACATTGCCAAAAATGGTCATTTTACATTTTTTAGAAATCTCACTAGCTGTACACTAAGCCCCCTTAATAATGAGGATGGGAACCCAACCTGAAGAAAAACACAGTCTATAATGTGTCACACCCCTACCTCTCAATCCCATTCATTGATATTAACAAATAAACACATTATATGAACAAGTTGTCTGTTTTTCTTTCATGATTTTCATTCAGAATTGTATGTAACACATATACTTCCTTATTCTGGATGATTTCATACCATTATTTACCAATATTGACCAAGATATCAAAATAAGGGTAGACAGTACCCCTTAATAATGGAAAAAGTGACAAAATATACCATTTCCTTCACAAAAACTTAAAATTTGGATCATTTCTTAATGAGCATGGAACTATTTAGTCACCAGAAGTAAAGAAGAATTTCTGAAGCTCACTTAAAAGTAAACCATGTCATTTTTGATACCATGAAATTGGTTTTATTGACAAGGAATGAAGTGCACCCTTAATAAAAGTGTAAAACTTCTGGGAGGGGATACCCTTACATATGACACATTTCAATAGACTTATTGTGTTCATTTATATAAAATATGTTATGTAATTATTTTCAGACATGTCCATGTTTTGTTTCATCCATTAATTACAGTCTCATGATGTAACTAATTAAATGCAGAGGCCAGATAACTGAGTCTGACTTTAAAATGACTGACACTTAAATGGTGCAAAATGCTTGTCAAGTTGCTTTTTTATGCCATATTCATAGTTTAGTTTCAGATGAAAAACTAAGTCTAACTTTAATTATACTAAGTTTTGAAACAAATAAAAGTCCATATCAGGTGTTAATTTTTGTCTGGTATGACCCCAAGAGAGTGTTAAGTGATATTTGCTGGAAGGTGGGGGTGAAAAAAGTGATTCAAACAAAAAAAAAATGACTGAAAATTTAGAAAACTTATGAAAACATGCAACTTGAATGAATATTAGATGAGTTAATACAGAAAAAAACTATAATTGATACTTTATAATTATCTTTACAGGTATTTGAGTATGATAATTAGATAAAAATCTCTTATTGGACACTATTTCATGGATTTAAAAAATTTAAATATTCCTTCTACATGTTAAAATGTTGATATATTATGAAAAAATGTTAAAACACCCTATTTCTAAATGATATTTTTATTTACAAATTATCTATGACCCAAATTTAACACAATATGACCTAACCACAATGTGGAAATTCTTGTGTACACATCAGCATAAGGGGGGGGGGGGGTATTTAAATTGATTTTATGCTGTTTTCACTGTATATAGCATGATGAAATATTTTCCTGATGAGACTTAAATACTGAAATGCAGTTAAATACAATTTTCTTAAAAATGAGATGGTGCTTACCCTTCAGATACAGTACATATATATAGCTAAAGGTACAAAATACACTGCATGAGTCAAATGACATGGTCCAATATGTAGATTTTGTCCTCAAAAGAAAAAAAATCAACCAGTCTTTACCTCAAAAAGGTCTGATTTTAATTCAAATGAGTTAAAATTTATAACAGAAACATCATTTCCAAAATATTTCACTAAAATTGGTCAATATGCATAACCGTAACTATATGATTTTTTATATAAGAACATGTGCATGTTTTTTAGGAGGGGGGTATACTTGAATTTTCCAAGTGCAGATGAAATTTTTACCAATAAATGATAAAATATTAGTTCTAGGTGTAATATAAAACATACAGATAAAATTAAGAGATCTCAATATGCATCAAATGCATAATAATGTGTGTAGAGGCAGCACACTTATTAAATTTGCACCTTGTGGACCCCCGACAGGTCCTCCATTTCATAGAGACCCTCAAATCTGTTTAAAAGTATGAGTAAAAGTGAATGAATTGCTACTCAGGTGATAAAAATGAGAAAAATGACTTATTTTACGGCTTCATCCAGCCTATATGTGTCAAATTTGCATTTCTCTATAGGACAGACACCACCAAATATTTTCCCATAGGCCTCAATGCTAATTTACAAAACTTCAGGTCACTGTCACTCCCATGTTTATTAAATTTGGGTCAAATAAGTACCCTGTGCTGAAAGATCAATATTTTTTAAAACAAAATGTGCAATCAAAAGTATATGTTGCCGTTGCATTTTTACTTCAAATTTTCACTTGTTTACAACTCGTAGTGTTCCGCACCAAAGGAAAATATATCTTTTCTCATATGACCCCTCCCTTTAAATTTTCAACCGTCAACCCGATAATTTCAATAGTACTACCAATATCCATGTACCTTTTTTATCACTTTAATTTCACTTATTAATGGCAAAACTAATTTTTTCATTTAATGACCAATCAGATCGCTGGGCGTCCAAAATGTCTGCGCCCATGTTGTAAACAAAGCAGCTGTTTTTCCTTTAACATTTCCAACATTGTTACAAGTCGATCCTGGTCGCGAATTCATGGGTGCTGTCTCTAAATTAATGTCTCGACACGATACGAGAATAAGAAGGGGAAGAGTCGATATTCATCGCGACCAGGCCATCGTCGAACGATTTAATAAAACGTTAAGCGAAAGACTTTTCAGTTATCAATACGACAAAGCAATGACATCTAAAGATAGAAACAGAGAATGGGTGAAACGTTTACTCAATGTCGTGAAAGCGATCAACGACGAGACCAAACCTCCCGAAGCCATGAAACCTTCTACCGAAGTTCGATTACCCATAGATCCGTTTACTTAAGTTAGATATCTCTATCAACCCGGTGAATTGGAAGGTGGAAAGCATAGGGCGACCGATCCCATTTGGAGTGTGGACAAACACGAGATCGATCGTCAATTTAGAATGCAGGGTATAGACGTCTATTACTTAAAAGAACCCGCTCCCCAGAGAAATTTCATTCGAGAAGAATTGATGGTCGTCGATTAATTTATTATCCCTATGGATAATAAATTGTTTATTTCAATGCATATGTATGAATACGATCTTCCCAAATGTAGACTTTTGTATCCAGAGGATCTAACGCCTTTTTTTCTTGTTTGATCCCGTAAACGATTTATTTAAACGAACGTATACTGTGCATCTCGCGCGATATCCTTACATCGTTAAAGAGAGTCTCCTTATAATCGTTAAAGTATATCGTGTTTTTCAATACGCATCGTTTCACTCCTTTCGCTCGTTTGGAAACGTTATCGTCTTTCATTAAAGTGGCGTACATTTTAGGTCTTAATCCGACGAATTCTTTGATAGGTTTTCCTACGCATTCGTCTTTAAATTTACCGATCACCTTTTTATTTTTATCTTTGTTTCCCGAGAAGACATCGTAAATAGAAAAATCGTATTCATCTTCATCTTCGATCATGTCCTTATAGACGTCTTCCATTTGAATTTCGACTAAAAGAGAGTCTGTATCGGTATAGAGTAAATTGCGTTTATCTCCGTATTTAGTCTTTAGATGTTTATAATACCAACCGTACATGTGTCTTTTCGATAAATCCAATATCGTCATTCCGCAGTAAGTGGGTTTGTCCAATTTAATGCTAGTCGGTTTAAAATGGAGAAATACCATGTTGTCGTTAATTTTAGTCTAACCGTCTAATGCTGGTGAAGCAGTCATTTTTTTAATTTTTCTATCTTCGTCGTTCGTGCAAACTATTTTTAACTCGATTCTTTTCCGTTTATTTTCCATGGTCTTCCCAAACACGGCATTATTCATGAGTTTGAAAAAATCCTTTTCGAAATCATTTTAGCCCGTTGACGTAATCGAGTGTTTTTATGGATGTAACTCGAAAGCCACGGTTCTTCGTCAAATTGTAAAATTCTATGAACTTTAGTTAATTTTAAACCCAATTCGAGATATAGTTTTAAGGTTTTGTAATGTACGACGTATTCCTTTTTATCTCGTAGATTAGGAACGAGCTTTTTAAAACCCGTATCAGGCATCTCGTACTCTTTCATCAACGTTTTCTGATAATCGGAAAGATCGTCCTCGTTCACCTTTAACGTTTCTGGAGCTAGTGGATAATTGTTGTGCTCATCATGTAATTCTTTCGGATCGACTTGTATGTAACCCTTTCCTTCTGGTGGATCTGGCACTTCACTGATCCATTCAAACTTTTTACACAGTAAGGGATGATTCATAGCCTCACTATAAAGAGCGTTAGCATCTAAATACATGATATACTTAGATGGTATATCAGGATTATTATCTTCTAAATATTTATTGTTCGCTTTAGAATAACGTTGTGGAACCTAAGTGATCCCACCTCTGATCCCTTTTTCGACGAATAAATGCATATCGTAATCGGTTAACAACTCTAATTCAATTTTGGAGGTTAACAACGCTGCATCCCAAGCCAAACCCGGAGCCGTGTAATAATGACACGGATCTAATCCGTAGTGTTTTAAAGAAATGTTGCGAAATTCTTCAAACACGTCGGCCAATAAGACAACATCCGATTTTAAATATAAATCGTGATAATCCCCCAGATCTCTACATCCATATTCATTCCAAACGGTTTGAGCGTGTTCTTACTCTTTTTGAGAAATATGAGTATCCGATAATGTACTGTAAAATTCTTCCTTCGGTGGTAAGGTGGTTTCATTAAACCTATCAAAAGAATTCATATATTCATAGGGATAGACACCTTTTCTCGTTAAAAGCGAGGCATCCTCGAATATAGATTCCGTGATGGGATAATCATTTAAATTTTTAACTAAAGTCTCAATACCACACGATAAGAATTGGAAACTGTCGATAAATCTCAATTGTCCGATAGAAAAACTGATAAACTTTTCGTTATTCGTCGGAATGCAATTTATGATTTCACCTTCTCCCATTTCCGATAATATTAAATGGGAATCATAACCACGAAGATTATGAAGGATAACGGGTACGTGTTTTATCATTCTTAATAATCTATTACATTTATTATGAGCCGCACCTCGAAATTTACCATAAATGTGGCAATGATCTCTGACTTTTATTAGATCGAATTTTTCATCCTTTATTTTTTCCATGATTTCGTCGAGGTCAGTTTTTAGGGTATCGTGACGATCTCGATGCCATTCTAAACTGGATAAATAGTGTTTTAATTCGTCTATTTCTTTCTCAGAGGTCACCAAAGACGATAATTGATCGTCTAACCATGACAAACTGGGTAATTTTTCCTTTTCCTCTAAAAGTCTCCTTCTTCGAATCCATAAAGAAAACCATGCGCGGGCATTCCCCGAAAATTCATCTCCGCAAATCCAACATTGTTTAGAATCCTTAAAGTTTCCCTTATCCTCGTCGGTCATACAAAGCTCTTTTTTTCTTAGAAAAAATGTTGTTAATCTTTTGTTCTTCTCGTCGTAAACTTTCTAAAAAATGTTTCACGACATTCTCCCCGCGATAAAGTTGAGGTTCTTCGATCTTATCAATACCCTTCTCGGTTCTCCAAACGACTACATAACAGTATCCCGAAGGTTGGTGATGAGATGTTTTCGTCGTTTTATCACCAGCCTCTTCATTGATAGGTGAAATAATACACTCGAAATCCGCATAGACCGTGGCATATTCAGGTTGTTTATTGCCATAATTCTTAAATTTGAGAAGGTTTTTACCTTCCTCGCATGATGGGTTTCATGGAAGGATTGTTAATACCAGTACAATCAACTATGTGCTTTTTATAAACATCCTCGCTCGATAGTATTTTAAGATAACGAAGACATGGATATGATTTGTGCCCATTTTTTGAGTGGGAAGAAAATAGTCTAGATGTGTTTTTAATCCAAGAGTAATGCCAATTGTTTTCTGAATCTTCTAACAACAATAAATAAATATCTTTATCGCGAGATGTTTCCGATATTTAATAGGGGAAAAAGCCTCTACTTTCAGTCCATCCGATAACGTTAACGGCGAGTCCGTTACGATGTTCGAATTTGGGTATTTGCTTTAAGGGAGTTGGATAATCGATGCACTCGAAGTCGTATAGCCTGATAAACGGCATATATTTTTGAGGTCTTTTATGATTATCTTTAATATCATTATGATGTAAACACGCCAACACGCTATACATAAAACATCTCTGATCCTTGTTTTGAACATTTATGATGGACTCTTTATTGGCAATCTGTTCGGGTAACTTAAAATAAGAAGACCCTAAAGGTGGTTTATATTTGGTAAGATTTAGATAAATCATTTGCGCGTCGTCAATGACCCATCCCGAACACGCCTGAACAGTTTTTTCGAGCGAATCTATTAAGTCTCAAGCGATCATGCGTTTTAATACATCTTCGATTTCGTCTTCTCTTAAGATCGGATATTGTCGAGTTTTATGAAGCTGCGTTATGAATTGCGATCCTCGTTTGAATCGCTGTTCGACTTGAATTTGGATTTTTATGGGACCTTTTTTAATTCTTTAGAAATTTTAGAGAATAAATCGTCTTTAAAATACTCTAATAATGCTCTGAGATGTGCTCGATGTATATGATGGTGAACATCTTTTTTATAACTCCTATAGAAATGTTTAAAGCTATCACCAAAATCGAATTAAGAGCCATACATATCACCATAACGTTGTCTTTGTTTTCGTTTTTCTTCGACCTTGGCAACACCTTTAGATAGATCTGCTTGTAAAAATTTTTTATATCGAGATTTAATTAGTTTACGCTGCATCTTAGTAGAAGCTTCATCGAGTTCTTCATTCAACGTTTGACGTAAATTCCGTCTGACAGTCTCTCTCATCTGTTCTTCCGTCGACGCGCCTTTTACATAATCCCAAACAGTTTTGGTTATTTTCTTATATCCCCATTTACCCAGATTATATAAATTTCTCATGTCATTCAGAACATTCATATTTTTATATACAGAAAATATTTTCTTTAAGTAATTTCAATTTTTCTTCTCATCAACGTTAATTTCCGTGGTACGATTAGATCACGATTTTTTATGTTTTTTTCTAAATAGACGATTCAATTCATGAAATTGTCATAATTATTGAACCGTCATAATATTGTTATGCTTGATAATCGTCTTGACGTCGAATTGGCATTACACCACACACATATAACACTTATGATTTTCGTATAAATATTGTTTAGTGGGGTTATATCAAAATGTATGTACGGTTGACCAAAGTGTAATCGAAGTTGCACAAGTTAATATAGACATGGAAAGTAATTAGTGATCACTATAAATAGACACACAGGTGACACATGCGTATTTAATTAAAAACTAAGAAGTACCAATGGATAATCAAAACTCAACGTCCATTAGAATACGAAAAATTAGATATACAAATGGTCATCAACAAATTATATACTGAACTATACACTTTCAAAGAACTTTAGTTCTGTGTCTTCAAACTGCAACTATTCATGCATTCGTACATATTTACTATAATAATTGTTTCTTTGGGATATTTTCAAGAGTTTTCCCAATTTATCGCATTGACATGGTATCCGTGTTTTAACAAACGTTCCGCAATGTCTTCCGTATCTACATGAATTTTGTTGCACATTATACAGAACAATAAAATGATGTCACCTTTAAAAAGTGAAGAATATAGCCTAAAACGCCTTCATTTTATACAAATCATCTTATGTTTACAGTCTTAAAAAAGGAGTTCGTTGTTTTCAAATATGCAGTATGATGTATGGAAAACAATTTATTTACTCATTATATCCAGAAATGCACATTATAGAAAAATCTTGTCAATTATCAAACATTCTAGAATGTCGGCCATGTCTGCTTCATACAGGGGAATTTAGCCGTCCTGGACATTCTATTGATTTACACTTTGGTATCTGAGGTTTTTATATTTGTAAATGATGATTTTGTTACATATTATGTACAGCAATGTAACAATGTAAAGACATTATTCCAATAAAAAAGGAAAAATATAGTAGAACTTCGTTCACCCCCCAAAAAATAGAAAAACAACTTTTTATTTACCTTTCCCTAGAAATGAACACTCTAGACACATCACGTCTTCCTAAAAAAAACTAAAACTATCAAATGCTACACTTTTATTCCTTTATTTTCACTGTATTGATGAAGTTAATATGGTTCGTATGTCATCAGTTTTCACATAACAAAAACTGAATGTAAAATTAGGATACAATCACAACACCGAATGTAATTTGATTTTGTTACAGTAAAGGGAACTTCTAGTCACTAAATGCGAAAAAATAGGTTCCATATCAATATTGAGGAATCCATTATTGTCATATCATCTTATTCTTAATTACATTATTGGTAGTGAAATATAATGATTTATCGATGAAGTAAATTTGTTGTTTTAATTGTTATTTTTCAGTGTGCAAAATAACACTTCATCAAAAATCAAGGTAAACTTTGTTATGTTCACTCAGCCAATCAAAATAATTGCCAAAATGTTAGACTACTTTTCTTGTTTTGCGAGCATTTTTTTAATGAAAGTTAGACGTCTCCATTTGAGTGAATTATTCTTGAGTGGGACGTTAAACAACAATAAACAAACAACTAACAAACAACGTATTTGTAATAAAAGAATGTTCTAGTCAATAATTTGAAAAAAAGTATAGGCTCAATGCTGTTCTTGATAAATTTATTGCAACATATATATGGACCTTGTGACAAAACTGAATCCATTGCCGTTATTAAGACAACATTGATTATTTTTAAGAGAAAACCCATGTTTTAAGTTACTCATTTGATTGAAACATTTGTGGTCGAATTTTAAATGTTATTTCCAAGAGATTTCAAAAGACTTGATATTTTTATGTTCTGATTATGATTCGTGGCAATCAGATAAACTAGAATGGGGAAACTAACACCTTATGCTTCGAAAAAAGCGAAGTATTTAATTATCACATGTAACAAAATTTCTTTATCTGGAGAAGAACAAATATCTTCAAGTCATATGAAATGCACTCAATAATTGAAGCACAATCCTGACGTACAACAGTGACAAAGTTTATTTGAGTTGATTCAGTCAATATTAGCTCCATTTTCTCGGTATCTCGCCCCTCTGTAAATATTATATCGGGTAAAAAAAAATTTTTATTTTATAAACCATTGTGGCAATCAGATAAACTATGATGGGGAAATGTAACACCTTATGCTGCGAAATAAAGGGAAGTAAGCATATAGTCATCAAAAATGAGAAACTTGACTTTATTAATTAATAATATATCCAAATATAATTAAGCCAAATGAAATACACAATAATCCGAAATCAAACCAGATACTTTTATGATTTTCGTTTCAATATTATTTAGCTGGGTTTTATTCAAAACTTTCTTCATTGCTCTCATTTACATTGGCTGTATGTTCTCTTAAACATTCAGTAATTCTAATCCAGAAAAACAAGGGGTTTCGCCTTTTTGGAATTACTTTTTGCGCATTTGAGAGAATAAAAAAATATTAAAAGTAGTTTCGAAAAAAGTAAAAATATAGTGGAATAATATTTCAAATGATACAAATTATCAACTAAATTATACTCTTTCAAAACACTTAAGTTCGGTGTTTTTAAATAAGAATCATGATGAATGGAAGAGAACTTTTGCTCAATAAATTTATTTCAAATACTGAACACTTTGAAGAAATCAATAACATCATTCATATATTATCAGCTTTCGCAAAACAAAATGATAGCTTCAGTCAAAAGCTTAACAGTCACTGGATTTGGTTTTGTGTCGTGTGTTGTCGAACTCCTGTCACTGAATGTGAGTGAAAAATATGATGAAAACCTTACTGCACTTCAGCTTTAAGCTTCTCCTTACATGGGAAGCCTTATATAAGGATTCCATACATGAAACAAGGGTGTCTCGCCCCTCTGTAAATATAATATCGGGTACAAAATTTGTTAATTTTATAAACTTGTGTGGCAATCAGATAAATTATGTTGGGGAAATGTAACACCTTTTGCTGCAAAATAAAGGGAAGTAAGCATTTAATTATCAAAAGTAGGAAATTTGACTTTATTAATTAATAATATATCCAAATATGATTAAACAAATGACCAAAGTGGGCCTAATTCGCTGATCTGAGACCCATCTACAAATGTTTGAAGTAGACTAAGTGGAATATGTACACTGATCCTGGAAAAAATGCAAATGTAGTAGAGGACTGTGAGAACTAGTTTCCAGTAACGTTTTATCAAAATCCTTACATTCGCAATAACAAGATGGCCATGTGAAAAAATTACCCCCACTTTTTGTAAAAGATATAGAGGAAAACTCCTTTACTTGAAGCAAACAACGGATGTATACACTTTCAAAGTATTGTAGTTCTATGTTTTGAAACACATATCAATATACAAAACTGGATCTATTGTCGTTTTCAACACTGCGCATTAATTAGTTTGTACAGAAAACCTAATCAACCCTACTGAATGGGACATTTGAGGTCCAATTTCAAACGATCTTCATAAAAGATTTGAAGACTTTGTTTTTTTTTTTTTTCATTTTTTCATTATTTGCCAGGTATTATATTTGTTTCATTTCTAAAGCATCAAATCAACTTGTTACATATGTACATTTCCAAAATATTGTTTCGAAATAATATGATGCATGAAAGAAAAAATTATCATCACTTATCTTAATGTTGACCGACTTTTATATTAAAATACAAGAACATTTTCACCACTGAATTTTGTTTTATGTTTACAACATTTATATTTATATAGCACTTGTGACAAAACTGACTCTATTGTCGTTATCAACACGGCATTAATGATTTTGTATAGAAAATCCCATCTTTAAATCAACCCAACTGAAAGTAACATTTATGGTATAACTTTAAATGATCTTCATAAAAGATTAAAAAATCTCATTCGTGACAAATATTTGTCAGGTACTATGTTTAACTTCTAAAACAACTATGATTCTTCATTTAAATCAAAGCAACTGATATATACATTCTCAAAGTATTGTAGTTCGTTTTTTTTAAATGATATAAAGTATAATGCACGCAAAAGAACAATTTATTACTTTATCTTTTCAGGAAATGAACAATTTAGAAAAATTATGTCTGCCTGAAATGGTGAAAAGATATGAAAAGCCATTCTGTAATTTTATCAGTATGTCTAAAGTTAAATGGCTCATGTATCAACGATTATTACAAATAAACTGAATATAAATTTCGGAGAACAATCAAGCAACTACAATGTTTTGATTTTATTTTTTGTGGTAAAGGAATATTCTAGTCACTGATTGCAAGAAAAACCCCAAATAGGTCTTAATATTATTATTGAGGAATTTATTACAACAGTTATATATTCCTTGTGACAAAACTAAATTCATTGCCGTTATCAAGACATCATCAATTATTTTTAACAAAACAACCAATGTTTAAATCTACCCGACTGATTGGAAAATTTGTAGACTAATTTCAAATGTTATTCCCAAAAAATTTCAAAGTACTTAATAATTTTATGTTTTGATTACGATTCGTGACAAATGTTTGCTTCTAAAATAAGTATAGCAATACCTATGAGATAGACTGGAGTGGGAAAACTAACAGCTTATGCTTCGAACAAAAGCATGGTGAGTATTTAATTATCACATGTAACAAAATGTGTCTTTATCAGGAAAAGATCCAAATATCTTCAAGTCGTAAAAATTGACCCAATAATTCGAACACAATTCAAATATATAACAATGACTCGGTTGGGATCGTTTAGTACTTACCTTATTTCTTTCATTGACATTACCTCAGTGTTTAATAAAGCATTTGGCAATTGCAGGATTCTCTACATAAAACAAGGGTGTCTCGCCCATTTGTAAATAATATATCAGGTTCAAAGTTTTTTAATATTTTAAATCATTGTGGCAATCAGATAAAATACAATGAGAAAATTAACATCTCATGCTGCGAAATACAGGGGAGTAAACATTTGATCATCACAAAAAGCAAACGTGACTTTATTAATAAAAGTTTAAATATAATTAAGCCATCTGAAGAGCACAATCATCCAAAAAACAAACCAGATATATAACACATGATTTTCGTTAGAATATTGTTTAGCTGGGTTTTATCAAAAACTTTGCTCATTGCTCTCATTCACATAGGCTTCATGTTCTATCAAACATTCAACAATTTTAGTCCAGAAAGCATGAAACAAGGGTATTGGGTCTCTCTGGAATTATTGTTTGCACATTTGACAGAATAAACTATTATTTAACTTTGAATTATACTCTTTCAAAATATTAAAGTTCGGCGTTTTTTTTATTATGAATCATGATTAATGGAAAAGAGACTTTAGCTGAATATTTTTATTTAAAACATTGAACACTTTGAAGAAATCATTAACATCATTCATATATTATAAGTTTTCGCACAACTAAACGAAAGTTTCAGTTACAATCACAACATTCACTTGGTTTTGGTTTTGCTTCGTGTATTGACAAACATTTTGTCACTGAATGTGAGAAAAACATATGAGGAAAACCTTACTGTACTTCAGATATGATTGTCTGACAGACGGAGGAGTATTAAGGTTGTCCTTATATGGGATGTCACATCCCATGAGAATTTACTATCAAACAATCAGTTAGGGCGATATATACACAAATGATTGGTACCGGTAATCCACATCAAAATAAGATGCATGCAACTGAACAAATCATAGACGACTAGAAATATATTGTTAAATAGATCGATAAGTTGCGGAGAAAATTCCACAGCATCTTGCTAAAAACAAGTCCGATTTTACCTTATAAGTAACCGAAATTTGGTAAGAACTTCGGCCTAATATATAACACTTATGATTTTCGTTTAAATATTGTTTAGTGGGGTTATATCAAAATGTATGTACGGTTGTAAAGTTTAATCAAAGTAGCACAATTTAATATAGACATGGAAAGTAATTAGTGATCACTATAAATAGACACACAGGTGACACATGCATATTTAATTAAAAACTAAGAGGTACCAATGGATAATCGAAACTCAACGTCCATTAGAATACGAAAAAATAGATATACAAATGGTCATCAACAAATTATATACTGAACTATACACTTTCAAAGAACTTTAGTTCTGTGTCTTTAAACTGCAACTATTCATGCATTCGTACATATTTACTATAATAATTGTTTCTTTGGGATATTTTCAAGAGTTTTCCCAATTTATCGCATTGTCATGGTATCCGTGTTTTAACAAACGTTCCGCAATGTCTCCCGTCTGTACATGAATCATGGATGTTTCGCCCTTTTGTAAATGCTAACAATTTTGTTGCACATTATACAGAACAATAAAAAGATGTCACCTTAAGAAAGTGAAGAATATAGCGTAAAACGCCTTCATTTTATACAAATCATCTTATGTTTACAGTCTTAAAAAAGGAGTTCGTTGTTTTCAAATATGCAGTATGATGTATGGAAAACAATTTATTTACTCATTATTTCCAGACATCAAACATTCTGCAATGTCGGCCATGTCTGCTTCACACAGGGGAATTTAGTAAATGATGATTTTGTTACACATTATGTAGAGCAATGTAACAATGGAAAAGACATTATTCCAATAAAAAAGGAAAAACATAGTAGAACTTCCTTCACCCCCGAAAAATAAAAAAAAAAAACTTTTTATTAACTTTTTCCTAGAAATGAACACTCTAGAAACACCACGTCTTCCTAAAAAAACTAAAAATATCAAATGCTACACTTTTATTCCTTTATTTTCATTGTATTGATGAAGTTAATATGGTTCGTATGTCATCAGTTTTCACATAAAAAAACTGAATGTAAATTTAGGATACAATCACAACACCGTATGTAATTTGATTTTGTTACAGTAAAGGAAACTTCTAGTCACTGAATGCGAAAAAATAGGTTCCATATTAATATTGAGAAATTTCATTATTGTCATATCATCTAATTCTAAATGTATTGACTTTTGTATTAAAATACAGTTTGAGCCCAAGAATTTTGTTTAAATGTGTCCAATTATTGATATATTACCCTTATTCTCTTGTTACAAAACTTAATTCAATGTCATTATCACCACAATATATATATATATATATGGACATTTATGATCTAGGCTATCACGTTTTTTTTGAAAAGATTTTAAAAGGTTTTCATGTTTTTCATGTTTTGATGAAGATACGTGGCAAATGTTTGTCGAGTACTTTTTTAGTTAAATTTCTGATGTAATTATGACATCAATGTAAACTAGAAGGGGAAATGTGAAACCTTATGCTTAGAAAAGGGGGTAGTAAGCATTTCAATATCACATGTAACAAAACGTGTCTTTATCAGGAAAAGATCCAATTATCGTTAAGTCAGATGAAATACACAAAACGAACGCAATCCAAATGTATAACACTGACAAAGTTCGTTGGAGGTGATTTTGTCAGGTACTTACCTCATTTCTCTCATTGACATTAGCTCCGTGTTGGATCAAACATTGAATAATCTTATCTGTTTTCTGATCATGAAAGATGAATGACCTGTCAGTCTGTAAAAATATATCAGATATTAAGTTTGTAATGTTAAAACCATTATGAAGATTAGATAAACTACAATGGGAAAATTAACATAAACAGAAAACTAAACTGAAGTTAATTATTAATAATCATATGTAACAAACATTTATTACATTCTTGGTAGTGAAATATAATGATTTATCGATGAAGTAAATTTGTTGTTTTAATTGTTATTTTTCAGTGTGCAACATAACACTTCATAAAAAATCAAGGTAAACTTTGTTTAATCAATCAAAATAATTGCCAAAATGTTAGACTACTTTTCTTGTTTTTCGAGAATTTTTTTTAATGAAAGTTTAATAATTTGTATATCTAACAAGTTTCAATGAATAACATTTTTATTTCATCGCATGAGGCAGAAGGATACATAGTTAATACTCGAGCGTTTATTCATAAAAATGGCAAACATCCTCTATTTGTTTATCAGGAAGATTTCTTCTTGAATTCGAACAAAATTCAAGTATATATTACTGATGTTCAATTAAATAATTTTCAGTAATTGCCGAGTACTTACCCAATATCTATAACGGTAATGTTCCAATGCACGAAACAGGGGTGTTTCGCCATTCTGTGAATAATAATTTTGTTTCACATGTAACAGAACAAGGAAAATGCGTCATTTAATCAAATGACCAAAGTGGGCCTAATTCGCTCACCTGAGAACCATCTACAAATGTGGGAAGAATATTAAAAAGGAATATGTACTCTTATCCGGGGAAAAAGTAAATATAGTAGAGGACTGTGAGAATTAGTTTCCAGTAACATTTTATCAAAATCTTTTCATAGTTTCCAAGAACAAGATGGCCATGTGAAAAAATTGAATCTCATTAGGGGCAACCATGTATTTTACATTCGGAACTTATTTGTCATATCGGAAGTCCTCTAGAGTTTTCCGCCTCATGAAAACGACATAATTTGCTATTTCGAGCCGCGATTTCGTATTCGTAAAAATCTTAAAAGCTAGATCGAATCCGGATTTCAAATACACACATAAACAAAGTCCGGAAACGCAAATTCGTGCAAAACGGAATGTATAAACATTATGATGTATTGCCGGTTAGCACCACTCTCATCTGCCCCAAACGGACCACAAAGATAGTATATTAAAATAATCCTGTTCTAAAGAGTGTCAACTGTATCCAATAGCTTGATATGTTTTGATAAATACATGCATGTACTTAAAAATAATAAAATATTTTATACACAAGTAAAAAATCAAACAAATAGTGGTAAATAAATAAAAATAAATTTAGATATGGGTATGTGTATTAAGATGAGTTTCTTTGATGAGAAAGAGGTAGTGGAGGAATATGCAAGTTGGCATCTTTTTTCAAACTTCACCTACTAGGAAGTTGACTTCCCCGTTTATTTGTTGTTAATGTTGTGCAGGCTTTCTGCTACCCACATACACGTAGGAAATACTCATTCCACCTTGACACTTGCCCTGACATAAGGTCTTCAGATGAGACAAGCCAAAAAGGAGAGACTCACACCTAGACATCTGGGTCAAAGATCACCAACAGTCTTAGACTTAAGTATACCAAATATTTGAAGCCAAATATTAGTGTACTCTTCCAGTCCAGACATGATGATAGTAAGTGGAATATAACAACTAAATTATTTGGGTCACCAAAAGTTTTAATTTTCAATCCAATGGTTTTTTTTTTTTTAAATCAAGAGCAGGCAGCTTTCAGGATAGATGCTAATAAAATGTCTGATAAAATTCAAATGAAATTCAGGGAGCTTCAATATATATTTCAAATTTTGATAAAATTCTAAGACTGCTTGATGATCCTTGGATAATGAAGGCCTCATTTCTCTTTTAGATTTTGTTGCTCTACTGTCAGCTAGTCCACTTGTCATCAGCCCTTCACCAGTGAAGTAACAACATTATCTATAAAAATGTTAACACAATTATAATGACCATTTCTTAGCAATTTATGATATGGTTGTAAAATGGTATGAGATGAGAGCAATAAATACACTTTTTCTTCGAGAGATATATAGTGTTTTTTTTTCAAAGGAGTAATATTTCCTTTTGTATCAGTTACATAATTTAAACCTGCAAAATTAAGAGTCCGACCATGAACAAATGAGTCGAGTATTATAATTTATTGCCCTGTAAATTGATCCCAGAATTGCTATGTGGCTCAGAACCATACAAGTTTTTTTTTGTTTTTTTTTTTTGTTTTTTTTTTTTTAAGAAATACATCACTGTAAATGTAAATTGGCAGTATTTTGATTCTTGGGTTATCCTGGATTTGCTGAATTATCAGTCACAAAACTTTTTTTCCCTTGCAAATAAGGTAGAACTAGTAGATCTCTGTTCTGCTTGTCAGTTTCCAGACTGAACGCTAATTCACTGATTTATTGCATAACTGCATATCAATGTGACCTGTGTACATGTAATTCTTTTTAATGTTTATAAGAATAAGACAAATAGTATTGTTTTGATCATCAGATTTTATTATAGGTAATATATCATACATATAAGCTTCTATATAATACCTGCACGATCTCACTATCCAATGATAACCCTGTAATACAATAAAACAGTTATAAATACATGAAGATAAGATATTTTTATGAATGACCAATATTCAACATTAAAAAACAAGTTCTGCATGGTACTGTAAGGAATGATGCATTGGCAGAATTAAACATTGTGATGATTGATGTCTATAATACTGCAAAGGAATAAACATGCAAATAGTTCTTTTTAATGTTACATAACAGGAATTTAATTGGAAAATTAGATACCATATTTGACCAATTAAGCACCTGTGTCCCTATAAGTGCCCCTCCCCCTTTTTTTACATTCAATCAAGAATCTTTTCTTTTCCGGTTGACAAGGAGATATGGACCTGAAAAACTATTAGAAACAGCTTATCTGCAGCCCCCAGCAACAATTCTTTTTTTTTTATCTTTTTTACTGTCAAGCTGTTGTATTTCAACTTTCAAGAAAAACAATGATTGAAAATATCAGCATAAAAATAAGAAATACATGTGAGGAAAATATGTTGTGTCCCAATTGGGAGTTGGGAAGAAATGGGGGGATATGATTTGCGATTGAAAAGATCATTATCAGCTATAAAATTGAAGGGAAAGAAAAAGCCCTGATACCTCCAGATTCTATGTTGTCAGTGTTGTTTATCATGTTGAAAATGTTTACATCTCTTTACAATTTCATTAACATACAAGATTGCATAAGCCACATCTTTACTTGTCGAAAATGACACATTTACGAGGTCATTGGCATGTGACCCCTTGCGGACTGTATCAAATTCTTTGTTACAATGCTTGCATATCATAAGTATGATCACTTACACAAACAGACTTTAATGACACTATTAAACTTCACCTATGATTCAGAGATTAATATAATCATCATGCGGGTCCTGTAATAGGACCCATTCCGAATACAAAATCTATTTTCCCCCAAGTTTTAGCAAAAATTTTCCGATTAAATTCACCACGTCCTTCACATTCAGTATTAAATGATGAAAAACAAGACTTAAGTACATGTATGAAATGCACTGTGAAGTTTTCAGATGAAATCCATGTTGTCAGTTAAATATGAAAGGCTAAATAAATCACAAGCTTTTTGTTTTCAGGGATTTATCACAGTTTTTGGGAATAGGGCCTGGGCGTTTTGAATTGGGAATTTAAGCCACATTTTACTGAAATTGAGAAATCTAGAAATACATAAAACTATGTGAAAATACAAGATTTTGATTTGAATTGGGAAATTTCAACTGCAAATTGGGAACAAATACATTATTTTTGCATCGGGAATGGGGTCTTGTTTTGGCCCCGTATGATAGGGTGGAAAATCCCTTTGTTATCACAGCTGTTTTTGTTCATTCTTGTTTTTTTTAATTGGCTATAGATCCTTAATTATACATACTGAGTAATAAATAATGATATGAATATTATTATCCAATAGATATATATACAAACTAGTAATAAAATCAGTTCAAATACTTTTATTTGATCTAAAGCAAAACAATATAAATAGCGATTTATATGTGATTAATTAAAGAAAATGTTGGACTGATAATTTTTTGTTGCTTTAAGTGTTTTAAACTTATAGTAACATCTAAAAATATGTTCAGAATCACACCGAAACACAGGCAGATGGACAGGGAGTGAAAACAATAATTCACTTGAACCTTTGGCTAAGGTGAGCTAAAAATCATAAATAGATTTTAAAAATAATTGAAACATCTCACTTACTAGTATTTAGATAGGAAAATAATTGTTGTCAACTATTGGCAATCCACCAGAACCAGACTGAAATTTGGGATGATGAACAGCAAAACCTTAAAAAAGATTGATTTTATGATGATGTTAAAATTAAAAAAAACATACAACAGTAATGTATATACATGTAGGTCTACCAAGATAAAGTGACAGATTGTAGTTCATATTCCAATCAAAAGCCATAGTACAAATATCTCACTGTCATTTCCCCAAAAAACTGGGGCAGGGTAAAACATTTTATCTTAAAGCTTCGATTTCCAGAAATACTGCATGTAGTAATTCTGATATTTTTGTGTCAAAAACATGCCTGTCATGACAGTCCTCTTATGATTTGATTTAGACATGTATTTGTTACAATGTGCCCTATATTGGATTTGTTTAATTTGCTTGTTTGTTTTACACCACTCTCAATAATTATACAGTTGGTGGCCCCAAGATCTTAATTGTGGTGGACCGAATGGAAGATGCCACATACCTTCCACAAGTAAATCTAGTAGCTGACAAGCTTTAATTTATTCAGTATGACATTAAATCAGCTTAGCTTCCAGGAACACCCAATGTAGTTAAAAACTGATCAACAATCGTAATCTGATATGTCATGTAAAGGATCCAACGCTATCCACTATTGGGGTCATATGCAGTTGACCTCTTAGATTTGTCATTTTTAACCAATCAAAAAGTGACTTACAGAATCTTGTAAGTAATCAAATGGCAAAGAGATATAAACACTGTTCATTATAAATACTGACCACACAAAATCTCTATTTACAGAATTCTTTTCATAACATTGGATAGGTTCAAATCACCAAAATTATTACAATTAAATTTTGTGAACTGACCATTTCCTTTTTATAAAAATGATTACTGTACATCACTTTTCTATTCAACTTTACAAGTCCCGTTTTCATTGGTCGAACATGCGGCATATAAGAAAACTGGAATTGTGAAAGGTCGGGTTTTAATTAGACTGAGCCACACTCAAACTCATAAAATGAATAGACATGTATGTAATATGGTATTTAATTTGATATTCAGATATAGACTGAGTAAAAGAGATTTCATTTGTCACTGTAGATAATATTTCATTTATCATCATATTCATCTGCATCAGTATTATTAATTATTATTCATGAACACAATATTTGTTCATACCAATCTTCATTTACTAGAACTGAATTAAATTATTGCATACTATAAGTATAAATGTTTCAATAGCTTAAATAAGTTGTCCAGGGCCCAAAATCACCAAATTTACTCAATACTCAAGCTCAGCTTTTATTTCATTATTGTGACTATACATGTATAATCAGTGTATTACTTTTTGTTTGAGTAATTAGGAAACTAGGGCTGTGTATTGATGGAAATTTTTCGATACAATATGTATTGAATATTTGTTTTTTTCAATACACACAATACGTATTGATGTATTGGTCAAGTCTAAAAAAATCAATTTAAGTTTAATTTAAATTTAATCAAGTTTATTATACATCTTCTTTGTTAAAATTCTACATATTTGTGTTTTCTGAAATCATTACCAAACATAGGACGGACTTTCTGCCCTGATTTTAAGCGATTTTTTATTGTGGTAAAATAATAGGCAGAAGTCCTCCCGTATACTTTCTTCGTCGCAAGATACTGTTAAATTTTCACAGCAGTTTAGCGATCATTTTACCTATCTATTTCTTGTAGCTGACGTCTGATATTTCTTGATATGTTAACTTGATCTTTAAGATTTATAAATCCATCGTCACTAAGTTATGATATGACATAATTCCATGTCTGTGAGACATTTGTTCTAGCTACCCATTGTTTTTTTTTGTATTCACGTCGTCTGTCTCCATTTTGAACATAAGAAAATGTAAGAAGTTCGGTGATTGGTTGATCATAATGAAACAATGAATATGCATAGATGCATGGGTAGAAAATTCGGCCTAACCTCAGAGGTGACATGGCCACAGGATGTATACATGGGCTCTATTTTGATCTGTTTCACACAGATGCTGAACAAATTCAATGCAATTTATAAACGTTTTAAAGGCCTATAATAAGACTGTCCTGTGTACCGATACAGAAAATTTTGTGTATCAATATATTGAAAGGACTAGTGATACCAGAATGAACCGATATATCGGTATATTGATTCACCCCTATAGGAAACATATAAATATTTTCCATCATTCTTATATAAAGTTATGCATCACACTTATGATTTTACTGTAAAAAATTAATAAATATGTTGAGTATGGTACTCAAAATTTTAGTATGTACTCAAACAATTTTTTAATATTTCAAAAGTTTCTTTCAAATGAGCAATATCTTTTATCATTATTTACAATCATATGCAGTCAATACACAAACATGACCAGTTACAGAATAAAGTTCATGTGTGTTTTAGCATATAATGAAAAGTTAGTTGAGCTTGAGTACTGAGTAATTTTGGTGACTTTGGGCCCAGTAATTAGAATATATACAAATCTTACCTCGCATTATGAATATGATCATCTGTTTGAATGAATAAGCAAAAATTATTCAAATAGAGTATAGATCAGGTGTAAAATTTCATCCACTGTCAAGGTAATTTCTGTGTGCACTTAATGATATTGATGAAGTTTCCCATGGTTCAATTCTTCAAGGGGCATGCATGCAAAGTTTACTTTCATCTTCAACAGCAGAATACTAAAATTAAATTGAGGAGAATGAAAGAAATTATTACCTATTTATGTGTACAATGTACATACTATTATACATAAGATTGGCTGTTTATTTATTGTTGTTTAACGTCCCACTCAAGAATCTTTCACTTATATGGAGACATAACCTAATGTCGGTGAAGGGCTTCACATTTTTGCCTATGCACAGCACTAAATTATGGCCATTGAGAAGTGAGGGTTCGTTAAAGTGCTGACACCTACATGTGTACTGTGACATGAGACCTCAGTTTTTACTGTCTCAGTCCAAAGGACAGGTAACCAACCGGCCATTGGCTGGACCGGTACTCACAACCTCAGGCCTGTTTTACAAAAAAAAAACCAACCGTAGACTGGGGAGAATTTTAGTCTGGGGCCGTTACATGAAAATTTGTTATCATAAGATAATCAAGGTGTAAAAAAAATTTCCTACACTGAGCAGTGCAAAAGATTCATTTTTTCTCATCACTCCATGCATTTTAGAGCCAGGAATTTTATAGAATAGTTTTGTTTGGTTACTTTATGATTGATATCAATTAAAAAGATAAAGAAAGAAAGAAACAAACAAACATTGTTAAATTTCCTTCAAAAAATAAAATACTTTTGTATAAATTAAACATTGTAATATCACAGAAAATATACTCAGATACTAGTATATTTCTAATATGCTATAGATTTTACCCAAACTGTGGAAAATATTGAAAAAATTCCCAATAGGAAAGTATGGACATTGGTACAAGACTATTTCTGAAGCCATTTTGAATTAAATGTTGTCACCATTGGAATATGCTGTTGAGTTTGATTTCCCACCAATAATGAACGGATAACAAACATTTGGAAAGCCTCAGTTTTATCATTTGAACATAGAATTATAGATCTAGCATATATACAGGTATTTAAATTTTTGTGAGATATTTATAATTTGTTAAAAAATTAAAGGTGGCAAGTACTATACAACTATGTAAAGGCTACCAGTAATTTGAAAAATTAATAGTCCCCTGCCTAGGTCATATTACATATATCGTAGGAGAAATATACTGATAACTGAAAAAAACATTTCAGGGATTAATAGTAATAGACCCATAATGGGAAATTGGATCTTGTACCATTTCAATTGGGAATATTATGTCACAATGGGCTAAATTAATTATGGTGATTTCACTTAAAATATTTAAAAAGATACAAAACTTGTGCTTACTTTACTTTTATTAAACAACCATCATGGATTAAATAAGAAGAAATGAAGTATTAAGCAGTTTTTATCTTTGTCTATATGAACATTATTGGGAAATTTTTGCTCAAAATTGGGAAAAATATAGCTGAATTTGCATTGTGAGTGGGTCTTTTTACCAGGCCCACATGTTAATTATATTAATCCCTGCATTTACCTTTAAGATATCATATGATATATGTTTGAACCAAATATGGTGAGTCAAGGTGAAGGATAAGTTGACACAACAGGGTTTTGTTAAAGAAATGACGAACAGCCATGCCCCATGTATTAGACAATCATACATGCATGAAAACCAATGCACTACCAAGAAATAGCAATACTAACATATTACATACTAAAGAGATAATGTTTTGACCAAAACTAAAAATAATCAGCTGATCTGCAAAGGGAGATAACCCAATAAACTTCTATAAATATAAACATAATACCAAAGTTATAATGCTCAAGACAAGTAACCTTAACTATTACTGGTCAGGGGTCATTAGGTGACATTCGCAAAATTTAATTATGAATTATAACAATTAGGGCTTCCATTTTTAATTAAGATTAGTTAATGATTTTTCAAATTCAAGCAAAACATGAAGGTGACGACTTGGCTTTGGGAATAGTCAATACTGTACAGTTTCATCGTCAGATCGTGCTGAAACGCAGCAAATAGAATACACAATAAAGATATAAAAGTTACTTACATAAACCAAATATACATCCCATCATCTTACGTACAGTGCTTTGAATATAAGTACACTCATAGTTGCCGCCATTTTTACTTCTTTACACGTGGAATCCGCATTTTTGTGTTTACTGTGCATGCGTGACACAATTGCACCGTGTCCGAAATGTATTTTAGAATTCAAAATACGAAAAGACGGCTTCAAACTGAAAAACAAATGTGTTTTCCTAATGGTATGAAAACTCTAGAGAACTCCCGATATCGGGTTTGATGTATTCCGAATGTAAAATACATGGTTGCCCCTATTGAGATTCGAAAAAATTACCCCCTCTTTTTTAATCTTCAGAAATTCGTAAAAATATCTAAAAATTAAATTTCAGCAAAATTCTTGCACAAAAACATTTATTCACCTAAATACATGCAAATACATTGAAATTGATACGTCATAGTGAATACAATTGGGAGATAATAATATAAATCATACAAGAATTAAGGAAAAGTCTGTGAACACCTAAAAACGCGACAAAAATTATTTTCCTAATTCTACAAAATACAGAATTAAATCATACATCTATGTACACAACTCAGATACAATCTGTGTCTCAATTCATGTAGTGGTTCTGGGGGAGGAAATTTTCAAACAAGGGTGCCCGCTTGGACATATTTTGCCATATCCTGGATCAACCCTCAGCTGATATGGCTAAAAAAACTCAAACTTTATACAGGACCATGAGTACTTTCTACCGACAAAGTTTCATCATAATCCCTTTAACGGTCTCGAAATACAAGCCAATATTGTGAAAAATGTCCCCCTTTTGCAATTTCAAAAAGATATTAACAAAATTCGAAAAAAAAGTAGATTTCCGTAAAATTCTTGCACAAAAGCATTTCTTCACCGAAATGCTGGTAAACACATGAAATGCTTGCATCATAGTGAATACAAAGGAGATAATCAATGAAATCATACAAAAATGAATGAAATGACAACGTCTGAAAATGCCTGAAAAATGCGTCAAAAATTGATATTCCAATTTCTACGAAAGAAAAAGAAGTGAAAAATGTGAAAATTTGACGGACGAAAGGCGGACAGATGACGGACGGGAGTGATCGCAATAGCTAACTTGAGCATTCGATTCAGGTGAACAGCAAAAGATACAGAGGGAAACTCTTTCACCTGAAGCAATCAACGAATGTATACACATTCAAAGTATTGTAGTTCTATGTTTTGAAACACATATCGAACATTCTGCAATGTCTTCCGTCTTTAAAAGAAAATCAGATCTTTGTTTTTCTTGCACATTATGCAGAACATTAAAAAGACGTTATTTTGAAAAAAAATAAAAATATAAATATAGTACATAGATGTTCATAAAAAACAAATCAACTATGGTCTATATTCTTAAAGTATTGTAGGGCTGTGTTTAGAAATTATAATATCTTAATAACAATTTCCTCAGTAGTTCTGAAATTAATATGGCTCATGTATTAACGATTTTCACAAATAAACTGAATATAAATTTCGAATATAATCACGTACCCACTATGTTTTGATTTTGTATTTGTAATAAGAGCCGGCCTGGCTCAGTCGGTAGCGAGCTCCACTCTGGATCGTGAGGTCGTGAGTTCGAGTCCCGGTGGCAGCAGGTTGGTTTCCTGTCTTTCGGATGAGACAGTAAAAACTGGAGGTCCCGTGTCACAGTAGGTGTCGGCACGTTAAAGAACCCTCACTGCTCAATGGCCTAATTGCCGAGCATAGGCCAAAATTTGTAGCCCTTCACCGTCTTTTGGAGACGTCTCCATATGAGTGAATTATTCTTGAGTGGGACGTTAAACAACAATAAACTAACAAACAATGTATTTGTAATAAAAGAATGTTCTAGTCAATGATTTGAAAAAAAAGTATAGGCTCAATGCTGTTCTTGATATATAAAACACAGACGGGAAATTAGCAACGAAGCTATACGATAAACGCGACGATTTCGGCTTTCCCATCGTAAATTTTCCACATTTAAGTAGTAATATCCCTCAGTCACCCGCATATGGAGTTTATATTTCACAAATGATCCGATATGCCAGGACGTGCACAACATATGAAGATTTCATATACAGAGGTAAACTACTTACTGACAAAATTATTGACACAGGGATATCGAAAACCGCGTTTAAATGTCAAACGTTCCGCAAATTTTACGGTCGGGTATAATAGTCTTGTTTGCGACTACTCTGTTTCACTAAGTGAAATGTTGAGTTGCCTTTTCGTTGGCGGTTGTTGAGATGTCTGTACCTATTGTGACGAGGATACACTCCTCACGTGTTTCATTGGACTTGACTGTGGACTCACGGCGGGTGTGACCGATCGACAGGGGATGCTTACTCCTCCATGGCACCTTATCCCACCTCTTGGTTTTTAAGAGGTCCGTGTTTGTCCATTTTTACGGGATTTGTATCTATGTCCTGGACTTCTATTGATTTATGCTTTGGTATCTGAGGATTTTATATATATGAACCTTGTGACAAAACTGAATCCATTGCCGATATTAAGACAACATTGATTATTTTTAAGAGAAAACCCATGTTTTAAGTTACTCATTTGATTGAAACATTTGTTGTCGAATTTTAAATGTTATTTCCAAGAGATTTCAAAAGACTTGATATTTTTATGTTCTGATTATGATTCGTGGCAATCAGATAAACTAGAATGGGGAAACTAACACCTTATGCTTCGAAAAAAGGTTAGTATTAAATTATCACATGTAACAAAATTTCATTATCTGGAAAAGAACAAATATCTTCAAGTCATATGAAATGCACTCAATAATTGAAGCACAATCCAAACGTACAGCAGTGACAAAGTTTATTTGAGTTGATTCAGTCAATATTAGCTCCATCTTCAATCAAGTATTTGGTAAGTACATGATTCTGTACATGAAACGGTATCTCGCCCCTCTGTAAATATTATATCGGGTACAAAATTTGTTCATTTTATAAACCATTGTGGCAATCAGATAAACTATTATTTAGATGTTGTTTCCAAGAAATTTCAAAATACTTCATATTTTTATGTTTCGATTACGATTCGTGGCAATCAGATAAACTAGATTTTGGAAACTAACACCTTATGCTTAAATAAACGAAATATTAAATCATCACATGTAACAAATCTGTGTCTTTATCAGGAGAAGAACCAAATTTCTTCAAGTCATATGAAATCCACTCAATAATTCAAACACAATCCAAATGTATAACAGTGACAAAGTTTATTGGAGTTGATTCAGTCAAGTACTTACCTTATTTCTCTCATTAACATTAGCTCCGTGGTTGATCAAGTATTCGGCAGTTTTAGTATTCCGTACATTAAACAAAGGTGTCTCGCCCCTCTGTAAATATTATATCGGGTACAAAATTTGTTAATTTTATAAATAATTGTGGCAATCAGATAAACTATGATGGGGAAATGTAACACCTTTTGCTGCAAAATAAAGGGAAGTAAGCATTTAATCATCAAAAGTAGGAAATTTGACTTTATTGATTTATAATATATCCAAATATGATTAAACAAATGACCAAAGTGGGCCTAATTCGCTGATCTGAGAACCATCTACAAATGTTTGAAGTAGACTAAGAGGAATATGTACACTGATCCTGGAAAAAATACAAATGTAGTAGAGGACTGTGAGAACTAGTTTCCAGTAACATTTTATCAAAGTCCTTACCTTTGCAAGAAAAAGATGATCATGTGAAAAATTTACCCCCTCTTTTTGTAGTCTTCAAAAATTCGTAAAAATATCGAAAAAATTAAATTTCAGCAAAATTCTTGCACAAAAACATTTCTTCACCTAAACACATGCAAACACATTGGAATGAATACGTCATAGTGAATACAAGGGGACAAAGTAATATAAATCATACAATAATGAAAGAAAAGTCTGAGACGACCTCAAAACGCGTCAAAAAATATTTTCCTAACACTACAAAATACAGAATTAAATCATACATCCATGTAGACAACTCAGATACAATCCATATCTCAATTTATGCAGTGGTTCTGAAGGAGAAGATTTTCAAACAAGGGTACCCTCTCGGACATAATTCACCATATCCTGGATCCATCCCTCAGCTGATATGGCTTAAAAACATAAACATAGTAGAAAACCATGAGTGCTTTCTGTCTATAAAGTTTCATCATAATCCCTTCAGTGGTCTCGAAATACAAGCCAATATATTGTGAAAAATGTTCCCCTTTTTGCAGTTTTAAAAGAATATCAACAACATTCGAGATACGTAGATTTCCGCAATATTCTTGCACAAAATCATTTCTTCACATAAATGCTGGGAAAACACATGAAATGCCTGCATCATAGTGAATACAAAGGAGATAATGAAATCATACAGAAATGAATGAAATGACAACGTCTGAAAATGCGTCAAAAATTTATATTCCAATTCTACAACAGAAAAAGAGGTGGAAAATGTGAAAATTTTACGGACGAAAGGACGGACAGATGACGGAGGGGGAGTGATCACAATAGCTAACTTGAGCATTCGACACAAGTTAACAGCAAAAGATATAGAGGAAAACTCCTTCACCTGAAGCAATCAACAGATGTATACACTTTCAAAGTATTGTAGTTCTTTGTTTTGAAACACATATCAAAGGCGAAACTGTAATCTCTTTAGTTTCCTCAGTATTTCTGAAATTTATTATTCTATATCATAAATTTCACAATTACCGAACATTTGGGAAGATCTGCCGACTCTACATGAAAATAAGTGTTTGGCCCTTTTGTAAATGCTAATTTTGTAGCACATTATGCAGAACATTAAAAGGACGTTATTTTGAAAAAAATGAAATATAAAAATATAGTACAAAGGTGTTCATCTAAAACAAATTAATTATATTCTTTATTCTCAAAATATTTTAGGGTGATATTCAGAAATAATAATTTTTAATAATAATTTCCTCAGTAGTTCTGAAATTAATATGGGGTCATGTATTAAGGATTTTCACAAATAAACTGAATATTAGTTTCGAATATAATCACGTACCCACTATGTTTTGATTTTGTATTTGTAATAAAAGAATGTTCTAGTCAATGATGTGTAAAATAAAGTATAGACCCAATACTTTTCTTGAGGAGTTTATTACAACAATTATATGGACCTTGTGATAAAACTCAATCCATTGCCGTTATTAAAATAACATTGATTATTTTAAGAGAAAACCCCTTGTTTTAATCTACCAAACTGATTGGAACATTTGTGGTCTAATTTTAAATGTTGTTTCCAAGAGATTTCAAAAGACTTCATATTTTTATGTTTTGATTACGATTCCTGGCAATCAGATAAACTAGAATGGGGGAACTAATAACTTATGCTTGAAAAAATCGAAGTATTTAAATACCACATGTAACAAACTGTGCCTTTATCAGGAGAAGAAATGCATATGAAATGCACTCAATAATTGAAGCACAGTGCAATCATATAACACTGACAAAGTTTATTGCAGTTGATTCAGTCAAGTACTTACATCATTTCTCTCTTTAGCATTTGCTCCGTGTTTAATCAAGTGTTCGGCAATATCAGGATTCTGTACACGAAACAAGGGTGTCTCGCCCCGCTGTAAATATTATATCGGGTACAAAATTTGTTAATTTTATAAATCGTTGTGGCTATCAGATAAACTATGATGTAACACACTTTATGCTGCAAAATAAAGGGAAGTAAGCATTTAATCATCAAAAATAAGAAACGACTTTATTAATTATATCCAAAAATAGTTAAGCCTTTTGAAATACAAAATAATCCCAAAACAAACCAGGTACACTTATGATTTTTGTTAAAATATTATTTAGCTGGGTTTTATTAAAAACTTTCTTCATTGCTCTCATTTACATTGGCTGTATGTTCTCTTAAACATTCAGTAATTCTAATCCAGAAAATCAAGGGGTTTCGCCTCTTTGGAATTACTTGTTGCGCATTTGAGAGAATAAAAAAATATTAAAAGTAGTATTGATAAAAAGTAAAAATATATAGTGGAATAATATTTCATATGATAAAAATTATCAATTACATTATACTCTTTCACAACACTTAAGTTGTTTTTAAATAAGAATCATGATGAATGGAAGAGAACTTTAGCTCAATAAATTTATTTCAAATACTGAACACTTTGAAGAAATCAATCATTGCTCTCATTTACATTGGCTGTATGTTGTATCAAACATTCAGTAATTTTAATCCAGAAAAACAAGGGTTTTCCCCTCTCTGGAATTACTTTTTGCACATTTGAGAGAATGGAAAAAAGTAAAAATTAGTGAAATAATGTTTCAACCTGAAACAAATTATGAACTAAATTATACTCTTTCAAAACACCTAATTTCGGTGTTTTTGAATAAGAATCATGATGAATGGAAGAGAACTTTAGCTCAATAAATTTATTTCAAATACTGAAAATTACACTTTGAAGAAATCAATAACATCATTCATATATTATCAGCTTCCGCAAAACTAAACGATAGCTTCAGTCAAAATCTTAACAGTCACTGGATTTGGTTTTGTGTCGTGTGTTGTCGAACTCTTGTCGCTGAATGTGAGTGAAAAATATGATGAAAACCTTACTGCACTTCAGCTTTAAGCTTCTCCTTATATGGGATGTCACATGATAATTTACTTTCAGGCAATTAGTATGTGTATTTTATTTTTCTTATCAATATATAATTGAGTTTGGGCGATATATACATAAATGGTGGGTACCAGTAATTCACGTCTCATTTAGATGAATGTATGTCATGAGACATATTGATGCCGGCGAATTAATAAAAATGATAGATAAGTAAGAGATCAAGATACAAACGGCTGCAACGAGAAATATATAGTTAAGTTCCAGAGAAAATGTCTCACTATCGTACTACGAAGAAGTAGAATTTTTACATTAAAATAGCTGTCAGATACCACGTTCTCCGTAGAAAATATATTTAAAATTGGAGCTCAACTGATGAAGTCTTATTGACAGAAACGGTCCTCTTGAACATTGTAATTGTGATATTATGTTTATGATATTTAAATTGGGTCAGAATTTCGGCCTAATGTATGTACTGTTTAACAAGGTTATATGGCAGTAACACAGGATAATAAAAAAGTAACGAGAATAATTAGTGTTCACTATACATAGACACACAGGTGACATATGCGTATTTACTTGAAGATGAAGAAATACCAAAGGATAATTGAAACTCGAAGACCATTAAAATACGAACACTTAGTTATCCAAATGGTCTCCAACAAATTATATACTGAACTATACACTTTCAAAGAACTTTGGTTATGTGTTTTTAAAGTGAACAACAAAATATATAGAGGAAAATTCCTTCAACTGAAGCAAACAGCGGATGTATACACTTTGAAAGTATTGTAGTTCGGTGTTTTGAAACACATATCAAAGGCGCAATTGTAATCTCTTTAGTTTCCTCAGTATTTCTGAAATTTATAATTCTATATAATTAAATTCAGAAATATCGAACAAATTCCGCAATGTGTTCATTTCTCTAGAAGAAAATCAGGTGTTTGGCCCACTTTTGTAAATGCTAATTTTGTGGCACATTATGCAGAACATTAAAAAAGACGTTATTTTGAAAACTAAAATATATAAAATATAAAAATATATTGTACAAAGGTGTTCATCTAAAACAAATCAACTATTTTCTATATTCTCAAAGTATTGTAGGGCGATGGTTATAAATAATTTTTTAATAATAATTTCCTTAGTAGTTCTGAAATCAATATAGCTTATGTATTAAATGGATTTTCACAAATAAACACTGAATATAATTTATAATACAATCAAGTACCCACTATGTTTGGATTTTGTATTTGTAATAAAAGAATATTGTAGTCAATGTGTAAAACGTTAAGGCTCAAAACTATTCTTGAGGAATGTATTACAACAATTATATGGACCTTGTGACAAAACTGTATTCATTGCCGGTATTAAGACAGCATTGATTATTTTTAAGAGAAATACCCATGTTTTAATCTATCCAACTTATTGGAACATTTTTTGTGGTCTTAATTTTAGATGTTGTTTCCAAGAGATTTCAAAAGACTTTTTATGTTTCGATTACGATTCGTGGCAATCAGATAAACTAGATTTTGGAAACTAACACCTTATGCTTAAATAAACGAAATATTAAATCATCACATGTAACAAATCTGTGTCTTTATCAGGAGAAGAACCAAATTTCTTCAAGTCATATGAAATCCACTCAATAATTCAAACACAATCCAAATGTATAACAGTGACAAAGTTTATTGGAGTTGATTCAGTCAAGTACTTACCTTATTTCTCTCATTAACATTAGCTCCGTGTTTGATCAAGTATTCGGCAGTTTTAGGATTCCGTACATCAAACAAAGGTGTCTCGCCCCGCTGTAAATATTATATCGGGTACAAAATTTGTTAATTTTATAAATAATTGTGGCAATCAGATAAACTATGATGGGGAAATGTAACACCTTTTGCTGCAAAATAAAGGGAAGTAAGCATTTAATCATCAAAAGTAGGAAATTTGACTTTATTGATTTATAATATATCCAAATATGATTAAACAAATGACCAAAGTGGGCCTAATTCGCTGATCTGAGAACCATCTACAAATGTTTGAAGTAGACTAAGAGGAATATGTACACTGATCCTGGAAAAAATACAAATGTAGTAGATGACTGTGAGAACTAGTTTCCAGTAACATTTTATCAAAGTCTTTACCTTTGCAAGAAAAAGATGATCATGTGAAAAATTTACCCCCTCTTTTTGTAGTCTTCAAAAATTCGTAAAAATATCGAAAAAATTAAATTTCAGCAAAATTCTTGCACAAAAACATTTCTTCACCTAAACACATGCAAACACATTGGAATGAATACGTCATAGTGAATACAAGGGGACAAAGTAATATAAATCATACAATAATGAAAGAAAAGTCTGAGACGACCTAAAAACGCGTCAAAAAATATTTTCCTAACACTACAAAATACAGAATTAAATCATACATCCATGTAGACAACTCAGATACAATCCATATCTCAATTTATGCAGTGGTTCTGAAGGAGAAGATTTTCAAACAAGGGTACATCTCGGACATAATTCACCATATCCTGGATCCACCCCTCAGCTGATATGGCTTAAAAACATAAACATAGTAGAAAACCATGAGTGCTTTCTGTCTATAAAGTTTCATCATAATCCCTTCAGTGGTCTCGAAATACAAGCCAATATTGTGAAAAATGTTCCCCTTTTTGCAGTTTTAAAAGAATATCAACAACATTCGAGATACGTAGATTTCCGCAATATTCTTGCACAAAATCATTTCTTCACATAAATGCTGGGAAAACACATGAAATGCCCGCATCATAGTGAATACAAAGGAGATAATCAATGAAATCATACAAAAATGAATGAAATGACAACGTCTGAAAATGCGTCAAAAATTTATATTCCAATTTCTACAACAGAAAAAGAGGTGGAAAATGTGAAAATTTTACGGACAAAAGGACGGACAGATTACGGAGGGGGAGTTATCACAATAGCTAACTTGAGCCTTCGACACAAGTTAACAGCAAAAGATATAGAGGAAAACTCCTTCACCTGAAGCAATCAACAGATGTATACACTTTCAAAGTATTGTAGTTCTTTGTTTTGAAACACATATCAAAGGCGAAACTGTAATCTCTTTAGTTTCCTCAGTATTTCTGAAATTTATGATTCTATATCATAAATTTCACATTTACCGAACATTTGGGAAGATCTGCCGTCTCTACATGAAAATCAGGTGTTTGGCCCTTTTGTAAATGATAATTTTGTAGCACATTATGCAGAACATTAAAAGGACGTTATTTTGAAAAAAAATGAAATATAAAAATATAGTACAAAGGTGTTCATCTAAAACAAATCAATAATATTCTTTATTCTCAAAATATTGTAGGGTGATGTTTAGAAATAATAATTTTAATAATAATTTCCTCAGTAGTTCTGAAATTGATATGGGTCATGTATTAAGGATTTTCACAAATAAACTGAATATTAGTTTCGAATATAATCACGTACCCACTATGTTTTGATTTTGTATTTGTAATAAAAGAATGTTCTAGTCAATGATGTGTAAAGCAAAGTATAGACTCAATACTTTTCTTGAGGAGTTTATTACAACAATTATATGGACCTTGTGATAAAACTCAATCCATTGCCGTTATTAAAATAACATTGATTATTTTAAGAGAAAACCCCTTATTTTAATCTACCAAACTGATTTGGAACATTTGTGGTCTAATTTTAAATGTTGTTTCCAAGAGATTTCAAAGACTTCATATTTTTATGTTTTGATTACGATTCCTGGCAATCAGATAAACTAGAATGGGGGAACTAATAACTTATGCTTGAAAAAATCGAAGTATTTAAATACCACATGTAACAAACTGTGCCTTTATCAGGAGAAGAAATGCATATGAAATGCACTCAATAAATGAAGCACAGTGCAATCATATAACACTGACAAAGTTTATTGCAGTTGATTCAGTCAAGTACTTACATCATTTCTCTCATTAGCATTTGCTCCGTGTTTAATCAAGTGTTCGGCAATATCAGGATTCTGTACACGAAACAAGGGTGTCTCGCCCCACTGTAAATATTATATCGGGTACAAAATTTGTTAATTTTATAAATAATTGTGGCAATCAGATAAACTATGATGTAACACTTTATGCTGCAAAATAAAGGGAAGTAAGCATTTAATCATCAAAAATAAGAAACGACTTTATTAATTATATCCAAAAATAGTTAAGCCTTTTGAAATACACAATGATCCCAAAACAAACCAGGTACACTTATGATTTTTGTTAAAATATCATTTAGCTGGGTTTTATTAAAAACTTTCTTCATTGCTCTCATTTACATTGGCTGTATGTTCTCTTAAACATTCAGTAATTCTAATCCAGAAAATCAAGGGGTTTCGCCTCTTTGGATTTACTTGTTGCGCATTTGAGAGAATAAAAAAATATTAAAAGTAGTATTGATAAAAAGTAAAAATATATAGTGGAATAATATTTCATATGAATAAAAATGATCAACTAAATTATACTCTTTCAAAACACTTAAGTTGTTTTTAAATAAGAATCATGATGAATGGAAGAGAACTTTAGCTCAATAAATTTATTTCAAATACTGAACACTTTGAAGAAATCAATCATTGCTCTCATTTACATTGGCTGTATGTTGTATCAAACATTCAGTAATTTTAATCCAGAAAAACAAGGGTTTTCCCCTCTCTGGAATTACTTTTTGCACATTTGAGAGAATGAAAAAAAGTAAAAATTAGTGAAATAATGTTTCAACCTGAAACAAATTATGAACTAAATTATACTCTTTCAAAACACCTAATTTCGGTGTTTTTGAATAAGAATCATGATGAATGGAAGAGAACTTTAGCTCAATAAATTTATTTCTAATACTGAACACTGAAGAAATCAATAACATCATTCATATATTATCAGCTTCCGCAAAACAGTCAAAATCTTAACAGTCACTGGATTTGGTTTTGTGTCGTGTGTTGTCGAACTCTTGTCGCTGAATGTGAGTGAAAAATATGATGAAAACCTTACTGCACTTCAGCTTTAAGCTTCTCCTTATATGGGATGTCACATGATAATTTACTTTCAGGCAATTAGTATGTGTATTTTATTTTCTTATCAATATATAATTGAGTTTGGGCGATATATACATAAATGGTGGGTACCAGTAATTCACGTCTCATTTAGATGCATGTATGTCATGAGACATATTGATGCCGGCGAATTAATAAAAATGATAGATAAGTAAGAGATCAAGATACAAACGGCTGCAACGAGAAATATATAATTAAGTTCCAGAGAAAATGTCTCACCATCGTACTACGAAGAAGTAGAATTTTTACATTAAAATAGCTGTCAGATACCACGTTCTCCGTAGAAAATATATTTAAAATTGGAGCTCAACTGATGAAGTCTTATTGACAGAAACGGTCCTCTTGAACATTGTAATTGTGATATTATGTTTATGATATTTAAATTGGGTCAGAATTTCGGCCTAATGTATGTACTGTTTAACAAGGTTATATGGCAGTAAACACAGGATAATAAAAAAGTAACGAGAATAATTAGTGTTCACTATACATAGACACACAGGTGACATATGCGTATTTACTTGAAAGATGAAGAAATACCAAGGATAATTGAAAACTCGAAGACCATTAAAAATACGAACACTTAGGTATCCAAATGGTCTCCAATATACTGAACTTTACACTTTCAGAGAACTTTGGTTATGTGTTTTTAAAGTGAACAACAAATATATGGAGGAAAATTCCTTCAACTGAAGCAAACAGCGGATGTATACACTTTGAAAGTATTGTAGTTCGGTGTTTTGAAACACATATCAAAGGCGCAATTGTAATCTCTTTAGTTTCCTCAGTATTTCTGAAATTTATAATTCTATATAATTAAATTCAGAAATATCGAACATTCCGCAATGTGTTCATTCTCTAGAAGAAAATCAGGTGTTTGGCCCTTTTGTAAATGCTAATTTTGTGGCACATTATGCAGAACATTAAAAAGACGTTATTTTGAAAAACAAAAATATAAAATATAAAAATATTGTACAAAGGTGTTCATCTAAAACAAATCAACTATTTTCTATATTCTCAAAGTATTGTAGGGCGATGGTTAGAAATAATATTTTAATAATAATTTCCTTAGTAGTTCTGAAATCAATATAGCTTATGTATTAAGGATTTTCACAAATAAACTGAATATAAATTTATAATACAATCAAGTACCCACTATGTTTGGATTTTGTATTTGTAATAAAAGAATATTGTAGTCAATGTGTAAAACGTTAAGGCTCAAAACTATTCTTGAGGAATTTATTACAACAATTATATGGACCTTGTGACAAAACTGAATTCATTGCCGGTATTAAGACAACATTGATTATTTTTAAGAGAAATACCCATGTTTTAATCTATCCAACTTATTGGAACATTTGTGGTCTAATTTTAGATGTTGTTTCCAAGACATTTCAAAATACTTCATATTTTTATGTTTCGATTACGATTCGTGGCAATCAGATAAACTAGATTTTGGAAACTAACACCTTATGCTTAAATAAACAAAATATTAAATCATCACATGTAACAAATCTGTGTCTTTATCAGGAGAAAGAACCAAATTTTCTTCAAGTCATATGAAATCCACTCAATAATTCAAAACACAATCCAAATGTATAACAGTGACAAAGTTTATTGGAGTTGATTCAGTCAAGTACTTACCTTATTTCTCTCATTAACATTAGCTCCGTGTTTGATCAAGTATTCGGCAGTTTTAGGATTCCGTACATCAAACAAAGGTGTCTCGCCCCGCTGTAAATATTATATCGGGTACAAAATTTGTTAATTTTATAAATAATTGTGGCAATCAGATAAACTATGATGGGGAAATGTAACACTTTATGCTGCAAAATAAAGGGAAGTAAGCATTTAATCATCAAAAATAAGAAACGACTTTATTAATTATATCCAAAAATAATTAAGCCTTTTGAAATACACAATAATCCCAAAACAAACCAGGTACACTTATGATTTTTGTTAAAATATTATTTAGCTGGGTTTTATTAAAAGCTTTTTTCATTGCTCTCATTTACATTGGCTGTATGTTCTATCAAACATTCAGTAATTTTAATCCAGAAAAATATGGGTTTTCCCCTCTCTGGAATTACTTTTTGCACATTTGAGAGAAAGAAAAAAAGTAAAAATCAGTGAAATAATGTTTCAAAATGAAATAAATTATGAACTTAATTATACATTTCAAAACACTTAAGTTCGGTGTTTTTGAATAAGAATCATGATGAATGGAAGAGAACTTTTGCTCAATAAATTTATTTCAAATACTGAACACTTTCAAGAAATCAATAACATCATTCATATATTATCAGCTTCCGCAAAACTAAACGATAGCTTTAGTCAAAATCTTAACAGTCACTGGATTTGGTTTTGTGTCGTGTGTTGTCGAACTCTTGTCACTGAATGTGAGTGAAAAAAAATGATGAAAAACCTTACTGCACTTCAGCTTTAAGCTTCTCCTTATATGGGATGTCACATGATAATTTACTTTCAGGCTATTAGTATGTGTATTTTATTTTCTTATCAATATATAATTGAGTTTGGGCGATATATACATAAATGGTGGGTACCAGTTATTTACGTCTCATTTAGATGCATGCATGTCATGAGACATAATGATGCTGGCGAATTCATAAAAATGATAGATAAGTAACCGAACAAGATATAGACGGCTGCAACGAAAAGTATATTATTAAGTTCCAGAGAAAATGTCTCACCATCTTACTACGAAGAAGTAGAATTTTACATTAAAATAGATGTCTGATACTACGTTCTCTGTAGAAAATGTATTTAAAATTGGAGCTCAACTGATGAAGTCTTATTGACAGGAACGATCGCCTTGAACATTATAACTTTGATATTATGTTTATGATATTTAAATTGGGTCAGAATTTCGGCCTAATGTATGTACTGTTTAACAAGGTTATATCGCAGTAACACAGGATAATAAAAATGACGAGAACAATTAATGCTCACCATATATATACACACAGGTGACATATGCGTATTTACTTGAAGATGAAGAAATACTAATGGATAATCGAAACTCGAAGTGCATTAGAATACGAACACTTAGATATCCAAATGGTCTCCAACAAATTATATACTGAACTATACACTTTCAAAGAACTTTGGTTATGTGTTTTTAAAATGCAATTGTTGATGTTCGTACATATTGCACAGCCGATTTTACTACAATAATTGTTTCTTTGGGATGTTTCAAGATTTTCTCCCATTTCTCCCATTGACATTGCCTCCGAGTTTTTTTTCCCAAGGCATTCCGCAATGTCTGTCGTTTGTACAGGGCTACGAAGGTAAATTGGCACATGTTTACAAACATAACAAATCATAACAGGGGTGACAAGCCACTTGTCATCACAAAAATATTAAGGATTCAGCTACGCGTTGAGTCCATGAAAGGCAATTTGCTTTAACTTTACAATCTATTTTGGGGTAGTAGACCGTATCGTTTTGGGTTTTGACTCTACCCGGATGTTCCACTGTACCTTGGAACCCCTATACATGAAAAACGGGTGTTTCGGCCTTTTGTAAATATTTTAAACATACTACCAAAGTTATAATGCTCAAGACGATATCGTTTCTGTCAATTAGACTTCATCAGTTGAGCTCCAATTTAAAAGTTATTTTCGAAAGAGAAAGTGGTATTATACAAGGCCAAATGATATCTCTAAAACTATAGCCGAAATCCATCTAAGAATAACCACTGTAAAAATGACTATCTTAGCTTTAGAAAAATGTTTGAATTTAAATGATGTTAACAGTGCCTAATATTACTTTAGTAAAAGATGAACAACTGGTACCGAAATACCAGGTACTAGGTTTAAGTATACCCTCGGGGACTCAAACGGTCCACCAGCAGTGGCAACGACCTAGTGGTTATAAATATTTTAAACATACTACCAAAGTTATAATGCTCAAGACGATATCGTTTCTGTCAATTAGACTTCATCAGTTGAGCTCCAATTTAAAAGTTATTTTCGAAAGAGAAAGTGGTATTATACAAGCCCAAATGATATCTCTAAAACTATAGCCGAAATCCATCTAAGAATAACCACTGTAAAAATGACTATCTTAGCTTTAGAAAAATGTTTGAATTTAAATGATGTTAACAGTGCCTAATATTACTTTAGTAAAAGATGAAACAACTGGTACCGAAATACCAGGTACTAGGTTTAAGTATACCCTCGGGACTCAAACGGTCCACCAGCAGTGGCAACGACCTAGTGGTTATAAATATTTTAAACATACTACCAAAGTTATAATGCTCAAGACGATATCGTTTTCTGTCAATTAGACTTCATCAGTTGAGCTCCAATTTAAAAGTTATTTTCGAAAGAGAAAGTGGTATTATACAAGGCCAAATGATATCTCTAAAACTATAGCCGAAATCCATCTAAGAATAACCACTGTAAAAATGACTATCTTAGCTTTAGAAAAATGTGTAAGTGATAATTTTGTTGGAGATTATACAAAACAATGAAAAGATGTTTCTGTGGGTAAAACAGCAAAGAATATATAGGGAAACTCCCGCATTTTATACATTTACAAATCAACTAACTAGCAATTCGGTGTTTTGAAATATAAAGTATTATGGATAAAAAAATGTTAACTTATTATTTCAAGGAATGCAAATCATTAAAATAGCGAAAAATATCAAATATCAAACTGTAATTTCTTTAAATTTCCATATTGAAAAATTAATATGGTTCATATATAATAAATTTCAAAATTATCAAACATTCTGCAATGTCGGCATTCAAATGAAATTTTGTAAATGATAATTTTGTTACACATTATGCAGAACAATGCAAAGACGTGATTTTGATTAAAAAACAGGAAAAACATAGAAAAAAATTCCAAAACAAATCAAAAAAATAAAATATGAAGTAACTTTTTCTGAGTGATAATTTTGTAATACATTATACAAAACAAGGAAAAGATGTTACTTTGGGTAAAACAGCGAAGAATATAGAGGAAAATTCAGACCAAACAGGTCAAGACCTACCGCAGCAGTAGTAGTGAATTCAGAGTATCAAAGTAGTAATGGTTTATAAGTGTTCAGTGTTTCTGTATCAATGTAATTCAAAGGACATTTACATTTTACAATTTCCCTCCCCTACCCCGATGTGATAGCTTTGAGGTAGAACATGTGTATTTATAGTTGTAGTAACCTACTTATCTCCCCTTATGATCACGTCACTGACTACATAGAAACAAATGATAGTGATAGGCCTATATGGGATTTTGCCAAATGGACTCTGACAGGGACATCGAAATCCTCGAATGCATACTTTTAATATGTTCGGCTTCACTCGAACACTATAATAAGTATATGTTTAAGCCAGAGCCAGGGACGTGCCGTTCAAAGAGAGAACGGAGCGATTCAGAAAGTGAATCCGACAGTGACTACTCGGTAGGCCTAGATCTGTAGGCTATTTGGACACGGACGGCCAGGAAGATTGAGGTCTCTTGTGCTGACACATGGTTAGTCATGATAATATATGGTTAAGGTATTTTATTAAGCACATCAAAAAGTCCAAAAGGTTGTAAAATACACGGAAGCTAATATGATTAGAGGTAAATCTAAAGATCTGTTTACTCTGTTCTCTTGAAATACAAATGGATTGCAGTATTGGGAACTGAGCACCCCTTACATCGTAACGAGTATAAACAAAGTTACATTTATAAAAAATTATTTCGGGACTAGGATGCAAATAAAATATACACCCAAAATTTACCACTTCGAAAATATTGAATTCGGCACTTAGTGTGGTTATATCGGCACCCTGAAAAATTCATTTCGGCATTTAGTATTATTAATTTCGGCACTTTTTAATATTTATTTCCCAATGTTAAAATGTTCACTTCATATCGGAAGATTTATTTCAACGGTTTTTTCAAAAGTAATGTGTGTGACTAATTAAATAAGCGATCTTGATAATTTAACATCAATTCCCAATAAAAATTAACCAAATATGAAAAATGTAGGCCAAGTGATATATGTGCGCGTGCTATTTTTCAGTAGAAGTGAAGTTTATGACAATTTTATATTAAAAAAGATGTTATCTGGTCACCATAGTCATACCGTTGAAATGGAAACTGTTCCTCGTGCTGCATGTATGACTGCGTTAATACACATGAAATAGAAACTGCGTAGCCCATAGACTCAAATGACCTTGAAAGATCCACAAATTATCGTTTTTTATAACTTTTCTCTTCATTTCTTTTATTTGATAATATTTTCATGTTTTTCCTATAGTGTATATGTTGAAAATGACTATCTATATGTACTTTGTATGCAAAAACAGGACCATTTTGAAGTAATATTTCATGCTTCATTACAAGAAAACACAGAATTACCCCTAAAACTGCATGGTACTAGCATAAAACACGGCATTTGAATTTATGTTTGACATATTTTTGGGGAAATATATAGAAAAGGAGAAATACATGTCTGAATATATCAAATAAACTGATCTTGTGAAAATTGCAAATGCAAGTAATATTGAAGTAAAAAAATTCAGAAAATTTACTTTATAGATTTTAAAAATTTCATTATCATATTATTTATCACAATGTTTACAAACATTAGTTACAAAGTTATTCGAAGTGCGGAAATAATGAAAATGGCACTTGAAGCCTTAATACATGAGACAGGTATAGGTATACCAAGGTAAGGTGGTAAAGTGGCACATTCGTGTTTTGTCAAAAAGAGGGGTGTGCAGGATACAATTCCTTCTTGTTATGATTCGCATGTTTAACAAATAAACAATAAAATGTCTTTTGTACGCCGGTTTAGATAAAATTACCTGTACTAATTTTTAAATATAATCGGTACAGCACGGTACGATTTGTGTGTTTGTTTAAATAATTGGACAATTTAATGTCGTTGTCGAATATTTCACTCATATGGAGACGTCACCAAATGCCGGCGAAGGGCTTCAAATTTTTGGCACTTACGGCCATTGAGCAGTGAGGGTTCTTTAACGTGCCGACGCCTACTGTGAAAAGGGATCTCGGTTTTGACTGTCTCATCTGCAGGACAGGAAACCAACCTGTCGCCGGCTGGACTTGAACTCACGATCAAGAGTCGAGCGTGCTTCCGACTGAGCCAGCCCGGCTCGACAATTTAATGTAAATTTGGTATAAATAACATTGTGATAATTAACCCTCTGGGTTTTTAAAGTTTAACATTTCTAGAAAGCATACCATAGTGATGATGTTATTTGTATATGGAAGTTAAAGGAAATCTTATCAGGCTATCAAACTGGATAATTCCAAAATGTATTTTGAGAGTATACTACCAACCCCCACCCAATCATATATATATATATATATATATATATATATATATATATATATATATATATATATATATATATATATATATATATATATATATATATATATGTGTGTGTGTGTGTGTGTGTGTGTGTGTGTGTGTGTGTGTGTGTTTGTGTGTGTGTGTGTATTTGATATGCCCTTGTTATATTTCAGTATCCGTTCCCAAGATTCAAGATTTTAGTGATCATCTCGTCAAAAAGATAAGAAAATAGGGTGACTTTGACCATGTATAACTTGGGAGAAAGTGTTTCCCCCAAAGATATTTCATTATATTTGTTATACAAAGGGGTACTACTAAAAGTATTTTGCTTTCGATTTTTCACGGAATTCTGCGTTCTGTGTATAATAAGTCTTTGAATATAGCAAAAAAAAAATTAAATACATTACAATCCCAGGTTTCTAGGGGCAGTGGTTACCTTAGCAATGCAAAGAAAATTACCTTTTCGTTGTCACAGTATGTAATAATACATGGAAATGGAATAATAAAAAATAAGGTTTTGCATCCTTTACATTTGTGAAGTGGTCAAGGTTTGGTTGACCCTAATAGAGAATGGGACTCATTCATGTACAACGTTATACCCGATAACGTTTGTATGGTACTAGTATCTCCAATGGTGATGGAACGTAAGTATACTTAATCTTCCCGCTGAAATGACATACTGCGGGATATCGTCTCCTAGCTTTAATCCATCACTAATAGAAACAGTAGTCCCGCATAAACTTATCGGGTATCACATGGTACATGAATTAGTCCCATTGATGTTAAGTCCCAAGTCTACGTACATATTTGGCGAAATGACTAGGTGCTGATTTCGCCAGGTGCTCATCTAAAGTTCTATAGAATTCATTGACCCCGTACTAATCATACAGGGTGTATAGAAATTAGCATATATGATAATAGACCATCAAATCAACAAGTACATAACGATTTCATAGTAACCACTTACAGATTCGCTCGGACCTCCAATTAAGACAACATAGATAATGCTGATAAGGATAAGTTTCCAATTCTATACAAAGTATTTGGAGGAGAAAAACAGAATTGTTTAAGATGAAATGTATTTATCCATATGAATATATGAAATCATTTGAAAGATTCGAGGAGACAAGTCTTCCACCAAATGAAAAGTTTTATAGTAGTATTTCTCCAGAACATATCAGTAAAAAAAGATTACTAACATGCGAGTTTGGGACGAATTTAATTGTAAGACTATGGGTGATTTTTATGATTTATACCTGAAGACCAATGTCGTATTATTAAGCGATGTGTTTGAGAATTTTCGAGATATGCGTATGAAGCATTATGGTTTAGATCCTGCATGGTACTATACAGCCCCCGGTTTATCGTGGGCGCATTATTAAAAATAACGGGAATCAAATTAGAACTTTAAACTAATCTGGATCAACATTTATTTGTTGAAAGAGGAATTCGAGGAGGAATTACCTTTCTACCTAATCGTTTTTCTAAGGCTAATAATTTTTATGTTGAAGGTTACGATGAAAAAATTCCGAGGTAATATATAATATATTGGGATGCTGATTCTCTATATCCTAAAGCTATGACCCAGCCTCTTCCTTATAGAAATTTTAAATGGGTAAATGACGTTAAAGACCCAATCAATCCACCAAAAGGTAAGGTGGAGGTGGATTTGAAATATCTACGATTTGTATGATCTACAAAGTGAATATCCGCTAGCACCTGAAGCATAAAAGTGAATATGGAAAAACTATACAAATATCAACAAGAATTGATGAAAAAAAGAAACACTGGCCCACCTAAATTATTACCAAATTTAGGCGATAACATAAAATATGTCGTGCATTATAAAACCCTAGGTTTATATCTCTTATGTTTGGGGTTAGAAAAAGTTCACCGGGTTCTAAATTTTGACGAAAGACCATGGATGAAGAGCTAAATTTACATAAAGGCTGCTCTTAGAAAAATGGCTCAAAGCAATTTTGAAATTTAATTTCCAAGCTCATGTCTAATTCTGTCTTTGGGAAATATAAAAATCTCAGATACCAAAGTATAAATCAATAGAATGTCCAGGGCATAGATACAAATCCGGTAAAAATGGACAAACACGGACCTCTGGAAACCAAGAGGTGGGATCAGGTGCCATGGAGGAGTAAGCATCCCCTGTCGACCGGTCACACCCGCCGTGAGTCCACAGCCAAGTACAAAAACACGTGAGGAGTGTATCCTCGTCACAATTGGTACAGACGTCTCAACAACCGCCAACGAAAAGGCAACTCAACATTTCACTTAGTGAAACAGAGTAGTCGCAAACAAGACTATTATACCGACCATAAAATTTGCGGAAGTTGACATTAAACGCGGTTTTCGATATCCCTGTGTCAATAATTTGCCAGTGAGTAGTTTACCTCTGTATATGAAATCTTCATATGTTGTGCACGCCCTGGCATATCGGATCATTTGTGAAATATAAACTCCATATGCAGGTGAGTGAGGGATATTACTACTTAAATGTGGAAAATTTACGATGGGAAAGCCGAAATCGTCGCGTTTATCGTATAGCTTGGTTGCTAATTTCCCGTCTGTGTTGATATTAAGTAAAATGTCTAAGTATGAAGCGTGTGTACTTGATTCTGTTGTATCTTTTATTTCTAGTTCGCTGGGATATATCGCATTGACATATGTATGAAAATTGTCATTATTAATTGACAAAACGTCGTCGATATATCTAAATGTCAAATTAAAGGACACCGCTTACTTTTTCTTCTTTTGATTCAGCAGTTTCTGAATGAAGTCTGCTTCGTATGAATAAAGGAACAGGTCGGCCAATAAAGGAGCACAATCGGTTCCCATAGGAATGCCGACAGTTTGTTGAAAGACCACGTCTCCGAACATTACAAATATATTGTCTATTAGAAATTCCAGCATGTTTTTTATATCAACTTCAGTATACTTATGTGCAGAATCAGAGTGGTGTTTGACGAAATAAGTATCCTGATAGCCAATCACTAGATATTTAAATTTTCGGGTACCACCTTTAGTGAAAAAGCAGTTGTCTATGATGCTAAAAAGCCTTTCTTTTAATTTTTTATGTGGAATAGTAGTGTAAAGAGTTGAGAAATCATAAGTTTTGATACTGTGAATTCGAGAAAAATTATGTGCCTTCAAATTTTCTAAAAGCTGTTTAGAATTTTTAAGTATCCACATCTGATTTACACCGCTTCTGGAATAAGCAACTGTACAGTATTTTTGAAGTTTCTCCTTAACAGCTGTCAATATCTTGGTAAGGAGTAAAGATAAAGGTTTGGTAGAACATTTGCCGGATCCTGCTATGTATCTTTGCTTATATGGGTTTTTATGAAGTTTAGGTATCCAGTATAAATGTGGTAGCTCGAAATCGGTCTCCGTTGTAGGTATATCAAATGAGTGTAATACGGACACGTGATTTTGAAGGATCTCGTCCTTTGAAAGTGAGCTACGTGTGTATGTAGGATTTCCAGAATTCGTATTAAACCCAAGTTCTTCTAATAAACAATTATAGTAATGTGCCTTACAAATAAAAAACTATATTATTTGAGGCTTTGTCTGCTGGTACCAGTACATATTGGTCATGTAACCTATCCAGTTCAGTTACTACTTCTGGATCATTAAATACAGAGGGATAACGTGTTTTCATAGTCCCTTTAAGTTTTCGAATACGAGATTTCATCAACAAGTTCTTCTAATAAACAATTATAGTAATATGCCTTACAAATAAAAACTATATTATTTGAGGCTTTGTCTGCTGGTACCAGTACATATTGGTCATGTAACCTATCCAGTTCAGTTACTACTTCTGGATCATTAAATACAGAGGGATAACGTGTTTTCATAGTCCCTTTAAGTTTTCGAATACGAGATTTCATCAACCACCGTATGGCTTTCAGCCATTCAGACAAAGTGTCTGGTTCTACGTCTTCATGTTTGGCCCATCGTCTGGCATAATCTTCGACAGAATCCATAACTAAACTGAAATTCTGACGCCAATTAAAGGAACGGGCTTCCCGGTATTTAGGGCCCCTTAAAATAAGATTTTTGAGGTTTTCATTTTCAACAATAGAAACGTCGCCGGTAATGACATGCCCGATAGTATTGTATTGGAAAGGAGATGAAGCACATGAACATGTGACAGTGTTGTGTAGAAGATGGTTGATGTCTAGGCACTGCAAAACCTGTTTGTAATTGAATAGCTTGGATGCGATGCTAGGTGTATAGCTATATGAAATGCAAGGCGTGCTCTTCAGTTTAAAATATGGTGGAATACAGGACTGAACTTTATTGTGATTTAGAACATTGCCAATGTTTAAAGCGTCTATGCCTTTATTTGTAAATTTAAGTTTAAGGAAAAGACGTTTCTGTTTAGAACAGTCATCGTTTGTAACGCGTGCAGGCTTAAACAGCCTGTGATAAGCGATGTCCATTATAATGGAGTTCAGTATGTATTCTGGGGTTGAAGAATCCGTGTAGGGGTTCATTCTTGCTTCTTGAAAAAGTTTATTGAGATTTGTAAAAGGAACAGAATAGAGTTTGCTGCGGATGTGATGAAGACCCAATTTTTTGTTAACGTAAGGTAAAAGAGATGAAAAAGTGACATCATGTATGTAGGGTCGGTTGTATGAACGATGTCCGTGACTTCGTTTACGTCTTACGTTTGAATTAAAAAGTTCCATCACATTAACACCATTACACAGTGGGCTTGATAGATTACCTACACTTTGGATATTATCGTTACATCCATAGGGATATGCAGTGCCAAGTTGTTTAATCCAAAATTCTTCACGTTGTCTACGGAAGGGGGTACTCAAGGTGGGATTGTTGGTCCAGTGGTATATTTTTTCAATTATACGCACTCTCATAGACAAGATGGAATGGTCAGGAGAGTTGAAATGTCGATAGAGTATCTGGTTACCCCCATTATTAATTTCGAATCGATGGCCAGATACTCTTTTATTTAAGGGCCCCTTAGTTTCGCCAACATAAATCAAACCACACAAGGTACACTCAATGCCGTAAACAACGTTGGATGATTTGCAGTCCAGATGATCCCAGCTTCTGGTGTTGTAATGCTTATTTGTCAGATTGCTAGTGAACACTTGATCAGTTATTAATATATGACATGTTTTACAATTTTTGACAGAACATTTAGAAATTGTTGGTATATTATTTGAAAATGAACTATCAAAAATGTCGTCAAGTGGAATCTGACAATTTTTTATTGGAACATAAGCGTTATCATGTTTATACCATAACTGGTCATCTTTGGACTGCACAAATGTTAAATTTTTAATGTCCCTAAGGACAACCCGAGGAGCACCAAACAATCTCTGCGAGTCTGTGCTCCCGATAGACTTCACAGAAGGAAACGATGGAAAATGTTCGGAGGAGGAAGAACATTCGAATTCTAAAAGCTATCCCTAATATTATTATTTAGAAGGAATTCGCCGATTAAAAGGATTCGAAAAATTAACGCGAACCCCGCTTTCGAACAAGTAGATATTATTAATGATGAATTAGCTTTTTCACATTCAAGGAAGGTAAAAGTTAAACTGAATAAACCCGTGTACCTTGGTATGTCGATTCTCGAAATATCATGTATAACTGGTATTACAATTTCTTGAAAAGGAAATATAATGATAAGTGTAAATTATTGCTTACAGACACAGGCAGTTTATTAGTGGAGGTGCAAACACATGATGCTTATCGAGACATGGTAGAACACTCAGAGAAATTTGATTTTTCAAATTCCAATAATGAGCATTCATGCTTTAGTTAAAAGACGGAGGAAGAAATTAACGCTCTTAAACAAACAAAAAAAAAAATAAGAAAGTATTAGGTTTTTTAAAAAGCCAGACCGGAAGTAAGGCTATTGAAATGTATGCCTGTTTAAAATCGAAAATGTTTGGTACATTATTATCTGATTTATCTTGCCTTAAAAAATCTAAGGGAGTAAAAAAGATATTAATCTAGAAGATTATAAAAATGTACTTCTTAAAGAAAATAGTCTAGAGAAGACTATTTTTATTCATTACTATCCATCAAACAGAACATTTATGGCTTAACTGTTAATAAAATTGCTCTATCGCCAAATAATACAAAACTTTACATTAAAGATGATAAAATTTCCACTTATGCATTGAGACATTGGCGTATATTATTTAACGACTAATAATTCTTCCCTTACAAAATTTTTTTGCGGTGCTGGAGGGTGAAAATAATAGACGTCTATACCTCGCATCCTAAAACTACGTGCTATTTCATATTTATCAAGACTCCAAATAAGGTCAGTCACTCGCCTTTTTCCTCCTAATTCACCAGGTTGATATAGATATCTAACTTTAGACATAGGATAAATAGGGGTTTGGTTTTTTCAATAGGTTTAATTTCTTTTGGAGGTTTAGTATCAGAGTTAATCTCTTCTATGACATTCGGTAAGCGTTTTACCCACTCTCTATTCCGATTATTGGAATTCATCTCCTTATCACATTGATAAGTGGAAAGTTTTTCACCTAGAGTTCTATTAAATCTCTCAACAATAGCTTGATCACGATGAATATCAACTCTACCTCTCCTTATATTTGTCTTATGTTTTAACATTAATTTATTTACTTCACCCATAAATTCCCGACCGGGATCAACTTGTAATGATCTCGAAAATTTTAAATGTCTATCATAAATTTTTTGAAAGCATCAGTTACTTCTTCACTGTTTTTAGTTGTTAAAGGTTCCACTTCTTTGTATCTAGTCCCTATATCTACCACAGTCAGCGCGTATTTATACGTTTTATTCCCTACTCTATTGTAAGGTTAAAATAACAAATCGGCTTGGTAAGTTTCGTTTTCTTCTACGTTCTCGAATTTAGGTCGTATAATTTTATTTGGTGGAGGTAAATATATTTACCATATATCTTGCATTTTGAGAAGATTAAACGCCTCCGTTTCCGTTACGTTTGCTTTTTGCTCATCGCTCGGTGTGTAAAAATCACTTAATTTTAGTTCGGGTGAGATTTCCTCTCACCAGTCATTTGAGAGTATAATCGCATAGCACTTTTTTAAATGTGTACATAGCGTGACCTTCTTTTCTTAAATGTTCGTGTAGAAAATCCAATCTCTTTTGTATTTTACGATTCCAAGCATCTCTAGCCGCCGTATATTTTTCAATAGCTTGATCATGCCGTTTTTGCTCTTGATGATTTGAAAATAAAAATAGCGATCTGGAGAATGCCAAAGCATTAATGATAGCACTCCCTATTATTAATCCAACTGTAGCCATTTTATTTCGCAAAGATATTTTTTATTTCATGATAACCGCAGGTATAATATCACGTTTAACTAGCATGTCTTTCGTATATGTAGCTAGAGCATAATCAAGCATAAGCATACCAATATCTTTCGGATCATAATCTAATCTAGGTGTAGTTATTTTTAAGACTTTTTTACCCAGTTGTGCATAACCAACAGCAATTAACGTTTCGACTGCAGTGTGGTAAGCTGTGTTTACTAAATCTTTCTCATTACTTGACATTTTAATAAGAAAATTTTTTTTTTTTCATTTCGCGAATGTTATTTTCCGGTGTTCCTACGATTTTCTTCTATCCTTTTAGCTAATAAATATGACCCCAAAATCACGCTACCACCTAAAACGAGCCAATGCCAATTATTTCTAACCAAAATGCTATTTTCTACATTGCATTTTAATCTGCATCTCCATTTGCATTGCATTTTTTGTATTTTATCTGCATTTGCATCTGCATCTGCATTTTGTATATTAGCATTTGCATTTTGTGAGTTAGCTTTCTGATTTTCCCATCCCTGCTTCGCGGCCCGAATGCGTTTCTCCTTTTTCATCTGCAATATCTCTTCGGGATTCATTTTGTTTTTCTATATCGGAAGATTTTTTATATCGCGTTATATATCTACTCATTGTAATGGCAGCGGTAAACGGTGCTAAATACATACCGTAGCGATAATATAGTTCACAACACAGCTGACCAATTGCTACGTCTATGAACGGGTTTTCTGATAATTCATCGATCAACTTTGGAGACTCTAAAAAATGCTCCAAACCTACAGCATAAAGATTGTTAAGGAATTTCCAATAGTTTTTGACATCTAAGCCCCTAATCCTGTATTATACAAATGATATAATTTTTAGATTTGCTCGTCTGTCATGTCTCGAATGTCATCCAACAATAGATCTTTACCCCAAAATTGTTTAGATTTATCGCCTGCAACTATGGCTGATAATTTATCATGTGATGTTACGTCTATTTCCTTTTGTCGCGATTTATATACATTTGTGCACAAATACATAATAAAACCTCATTTTATAGTATTTCCTTTGTTTGTAGACATATTTTGTTGTACATATTGTTTCGTAAATAGTTTTGTCACAATTTCAATACCTTAAACCGTTCCTGTAAATAGGTTATGATAGTTAATAATTAGTTTGTTTCCGAAAAAGCATCCAAGTAGGATCGAAAATTGTTAATACACTAACCAATCAGGTGTCTGCGTTTTTGGCCAATCATCACCAATGACAGTCTGTTCATCTAAACAATGAGGGCCTGCGTTCTATAGTGCACTAGGTTTCCAGAGAGTATATAAAGGCCGCGAAAGTTCAGTGTGTGGGTTCTTATGCTGGATGCGAATCGAATAAGATCAAAGAGAAAACCAGGTAATTTGATACACTTGTATAAGGTTGATTTATCACATCACTGTTTTCTAATGAAAACATTTTCTGACTATCAACAATACAAAGTATAGGTTGCGTTAGGAAGCAGAGGCGATTTCTGTGAATTTGGGACATGTTTGAAAGCTCATAAGTGGAGTCTCGGTAGCTGTCGCTGTCTCAGACACTTCAGCTGAGGCTCAACTACATGAACGTCATCACGCCCGGGTTCGTGGATAACCTTTGTGTTTGGTATTCGTGTGTTCAAGTCCTTTCTTGAAACTTATTTAATTTAATAAAGGGTTAGGGCGTCTATCATATAACTCGACTTGATCATTTTAATTTATTGTGTTGGTATATTTTGTGTGTTTGTTGTGATTGGTTTATCAACCTTGGATTTTAGTGTTACAGTTTCTATGGTTGCTGGGGTTTCAAGTTTTGTTGAATTTGGTAGCACAGGTAGTGCATGTCCGAGATTCTGTATATATTGACCGGACCTTGAATTCAGTTTCATCTGTACGAATCCACTTAGGCTTCTAGTCTACACGTTACACTTTTTTTTACATCATTGTTTAATTATTCTTCAGCGTTCATTTTAAAAGGGGTTAAATTTTTTAAAAGTGGGGCGCGAATAATCCACTACAATTTTTCTCGAGGCCTTTTCTGTCTTATGATATTGTTCTATTATTAAATAAATTTATAGTCTGTGGGCTGTTCTGTACATAGAATAAGCTTGCTATGTTTGTGTTTTGCTAACAGCTTTTTCATTTGTTGTATATCAGTATGAATAACATCGTTTTCTTCAATACATTCTTTGTATGAACATTTATCTTTCGTGAAAAATGGCATACCCATTTGATTTGGAAACGAAAATCTTTGCTTACCGAGTTGTATCGTTGTGAAAGAACCCAAACACTTTGATTCGCGTGACGCTCGGAGAATGCTAACATCGATAAAGAATCAACTTTCTTTTTTATTCGTTTCATAGCTGAACAATCATCTATGATGTATAAAGTGGGAGATCCTTTATATTTTTCGCAACATCTCTCGTAATTTTTCTTCACTGGTTTTTGAGGATACTGGATTTATGATAATAACTCGTTTGTCTTTTGGACTTTTAATATTTTCTCCTATCCAAGGTTTCGAATGATACGCATGATTGAATTCTATAGAGGGGCATAATATCACAATATGCTCAAAAACATCTTTATATTCATTTTGTAACAAATCTAAAACAAAGTGCGTTTTACCACATCCAGTAGTTCCGACAACTTTTGCTAACTGTGGATGTTTAACAACCATTAAAACGTTAAAAAAATTTAAGAGATAACATTTACTAAACGCCCATCACGCATATTTATTTGTCCATCTTTGATAATAAAAATATAAACATCTAGTGGGTCAGGGTCGCGATCTGGTTCTCGCTCTATCCGTACAGAAATGCCCTCGCTGATGTTCTGAAGCTTCCTCCTTGTACCGTGTAGATAGTGTTCAGCAGTCGTTCTCATATCTAACCATAAGCCATATCTCCCTGAGCCGGCCTGGCTCAGTCGGTAGCGCGCTCGACTCTGGATCGTGAGGTCGTGAGTTTGGGTCCCACCGGCGGATGAGACAGTAAAAACTGGAGGTCCCATGTCACAGTAGGTGTCGGCATGTTAAAGGACCCTCACTGCTCAATGGCCGTAAGTGCCGAGCATAGGCCAAAATTTGAAGCCCTTCAACGGCATTTGGTGACGTCTCCATATGAGTGAAATATTCTTGAGTGGGACGTTAAACAACAATAAACAAACAAACAAACAAACCATATCTCCCTAGAGTTATTTTAGACAGCAACAACTGTTAACTTACAGCTTCAGTCTGTTGATAGCGGTTAATACCAGCTAGAAAGAATTTTGTAATCTCATTAAACTGATGGTGTCCTAGCATACCTTGTGAAAATATAGAGTTAGGTATACCCTCAATACACATTTCACATTTTTTGATTCGCGAATTGTAATATTTCTCCGGATCTTCCCCTGAAATATCTTTGAATAAAAATAATACACCGCTCAAGCTTTTTGCTTGTATTAATATTGTAGTTCAACACACTATTCGATTTTTTGATCGTGGTCTTACTATATCGCAGTACTTGATTAAAATAATAGGCATGATCTCCAGCATATCTTTGACGTATGCTACTGGCAAGATTTAGGTCGGTAACTTTTTCAAATTCCAAAGCGATATTACTTATTTTATAGCTGACTTCTTTATCTTCATTACCATTTCCTGTTAAAACGACCTTTTTCGCGTCGTTAAAAGTACATAGCATTTCAAGATGATCTTGCAAATTGGACTGGTAAAATGGTTCGCTCGTTTCAAATATTTCAAAATCTAATGGAATGCAAAACCTATTACCAAACTATTATTTCAGATTTCGTTTTTGAAATAAAAAGTATGAACACATTTGAATCACAGTGTTTTTGTAAACGGTAAAAAGAAGTATGAATTCATTTGAATCACGGTGATTTTGTAGACAGGAAATGATAATTTTGACGCATATTATATATTGAAATTGAATCTAAGTGGAACACTTAGATATTCCTTGTGATAAAATTGACTTCATTTCCAAATTCATTCAAAACAAAGATATAGAAAAATGCTCAGTCAATATTTCTACCTAAATTTCCGGGACATTTATATCAGTGTGAAATAGTGGTTTCTATAGAAAAAGTTTTAATTTTATTTATGTCACTAACATGAAATTTCAGAACGATTTTGTGATTATTCTATAGTCAATGATACTAGGTTGACGATTGATTGCACATTTCTCTGAGATACCACATTTTGTAAATATAAACAGCGTTAGTATCTCAAACGATTATGGATATAAAAAAAATAAAATATGGGAATAGCAGGAACAGGAACTTTATATTTATTGATGTTCATATTTAACAACCACATCTTAATTATAGATAGGTCTAGAAACATTTAAGGCGCATAAAGTTCATGAAATAAATCAAACAATTCTCTTCGTTTGGTCGTCAATGACAATATTAATTGAGATATTGCTTCTTTAAAGTACTTTTATTTACTTACTTCATCTCTTTCATTTACACTGGCTCCATGTTTGATCAAACATTCAGCTATTTCAGCAGACTGTACATAAAACAATGGCGTTTTCCTTTCCTATAAATAATAAATTTGCTGTATTATTTCTCAAAACAAAAGATAAGACATGTTAATGACAGCAATTTGATATACTGAAATAGTATCTAGGCTGAAGTAAATGATCTTCCCAACTACTAAAATCGTAAATTCTCCGTGAAATGGCGTTTTTGGAATAATAAGTAAAAAGGATAAAAGATATATTAACAAGTAGGCTATTTTTGAAGCAATAAATCGAATAAATCGCCAAACAAGGGCGTTGTTTCTCTGTAAATAATAAATTTGCTGTATTATTTCTCAAAACAAAAGATAAGACGTGTTGAAAACAGCAATTTGATATACTGAAATAGTATCTAGGCTGAAATAAATGATGTTCCAAACTACTGAAAAATAAATTCTTCATGAGATGGCATTTTTGAAATAAGAAGTATGAATTCATTTGAATCACAGTGTTTTTGTAAACAGTAAATGATAATTTCGATGCATATCATCTATTAAAACTACGAGGAACACTTAGATATTCCTTGTGATAAAATTGACTTCATTTCCAAATTCATTCAAAACAAAGTTATAAAAAAATGCTCAGTCAGTATTTCTACCTAAATTTACGGGACATTTATATCAGTGTGAAATAGTGGTTTCTATAGAAAAAGTTTTAATTTTATTTATGTCAGTAACAAGAAATTTCAGAACGACTTTGTGATTATTTTATAGTCAATGATAATACATTGACGACTGATTGCAAATTTCTCTGAGATAGTACATTTTGTAAATATAAACAGCTTTAGTATCTCAAATGATTATGGATCGTCTAATTGACAGAAACGGTATCGTCTTGAGCACTAGAACTTTGGTATTATGTCTATAATATATATAAAAGAAAAAAAGATATGGGAATAGCAGGAACAGGAACTTTATATTTATTGATGTTCACTTTTAACAACCACATCTTCATTATAGATAGGTCTAGAAACATTTGAGGCGCATAACGTTCATGATATAAATCCAACAATTCTCCGTTTGGTCGTCAATGACAATATTTATTTAGATATTGCTTCTTTAAAGTACTTTTATTTACTTACAACATCTCTCTCATTTACACTGGCTCCATGTTTGATCAAACATTCAGCTATTTCAGCAGACTGTACAACAAACAAGGCCGTTCTGTTTCTCTGTAAAATAATAATTTTGCTGTAAATTTCTCAAAACAAAAGATAAGACGTGTTGAGAAACAGCAATTTGATATACTGAAATAGTATTTAGGCTGAAATAAATATTATATATTGAAACTTAGAGGAACACTTAAATATTCCTTGTGATAAAATTGATTTCATTTCCTAATTCATTCAAAAGAAAATTATAAAAATATGCTCAATCAGTATTTCTACCTTAATGTATTGGACATACATATCACTGTGAAATAGTCGTTTCTATATAAAAAAAACTCAAAGGAATGTTTTATGGTGTTTAGAAATTATTATAAATTCATTTGAAACAGGGGTGTTTTGAAATGAGAATTATAAATACATTTGAGACAGAGTGTTTTAGGATAAATTCTCCGTTTGGTCGTCAATGACAATATATATTTAGATATTGCTTCTTTAAGGTGCTTTTATTTACTTACATTATCTCTCTCTTGTACACTGGCTCCATGTTTGATCAAACATTCAGCTATTTCAGCAGACTGTACATCAAACAAGGGCGTTCTGTTTCCCTGTAAATAATAAATTTGCTGTATATTTCTCAAAACAAAAGATAAGACATGTTGAGAACAGCAATTTGATGTACTGAAATAGTATTTAGGCTGAATAAATGATCTTCTCAACTACTAAAATCGTAAATTCTCCATGAGATGGCGTTTTTTGAATAATAAGTAAAAAGTATAAAGGATATATTAACAAGTAGGCTATTTTTGAAGCAATAAATCGAGTAAATCGCCAAACAAGGGCGTTGTTTCTCTGTAAATAATAATTTTGCGGTATTATTTTTCAAAACAAAAGATAATACATGTTGATAACAGCAATTTGATATACTGAAATAGTATCTAGGCTGAAGTAAATGATCTTCCCAACTACTGAGAATACAAATTCTCCATGATATGGCATTTTGAAATAAGAAGAATCACAGTGTTTTTGTAAACAGTAAATGATAATTTCGATGCATATCATATATTGAAACTAAGAGGAACACTTAGATATTCCTTGTGATAAAATTGACTTCATTTCCAAATTCATTCAAAACAAAATTATAAAAACATGCTCAATCAGTATTTCTACCTTAATTTACTGGACATATATATCACTGTAAAATAGTCATTTCTATACAAAACGTTTTAATTTTATTTTTATCACTAACAAGAAATTTCAGAAAGATTTGTCATTATTTTATAGTCAATGATGCTAGGTTGACGATTGATGGCCAATTTCTCGGATATACAAGATTTTGTAAATATAAACAGCGCTAGTATCTCAAACAATTATGGATATCAAAGAAAGTAAAATATGTGACGTAACAGATTATACAGCAGGGAAAGGAACTTAATATTTATTGATGTTTTCTTTAAACAACAACATCTTCATTATAGATAGGTCTAGAAACATTTAAGGTGCATAAAGTTCATGAAATAAATCAAACAATTCTCCGTTTGGTCGTCAATGACAATATTTATTTAAATATTGCTTCTTTAAAGTACTTTTATTTACTTACAACATCTCTCTCATTTACACTGGCTCCATGTTTGATCAAACATTCAGCTATTTCAGCAGACTGTACAACAAACAAGGCCGTTCTGTTTCTCTGTAAATAATAATTTTGCTGTAAATTTCTCAAAACAAAAGATAAGACGTGTTGAGAACAGCAATTTGATATACTGAAATAGTATTTAGGCTGAAATAAATATTATATATTGAAACTTAGAGGAACACTTAAATATTCCTTGTGATAAAATTGATTTCATTTCCTAATTCATTCAAAAGAAAATTATAAAAATATGCTTAATCAGTATTTCTACCTTAGTGTACTGGACATACATATCACTGTGAAATAGTCGTTTCTATATAAAAAACTCAAAGGAATGTTTGATGGTGTTTAGAAATTATTATAAATTCATTTGAAACAGGGGTGTTTTGAAATGAGAATTATAAATACATTTGAGACAGAGTGTTTTAGGATAAATTCTCCGTTTGGTCATCAATGATGACATTTATTTAGATATTGCTTCTTTAAGGTGCTTCACTTTCAGCAGACTGTACATCAAACAAGGGCGTTCTGTTTCCCTGTAAATAATAAATTTGCTGTATATTTCTCAAAACAAAAGATCAAACATTCAGCTATTTCAGCAGACCTTGCATGAAAGAAGGGTGTTTTGTCCATCTGTAAATAATAATCTACTGTATATTTTGCAAAACAAACAATCATAAGACGTATTGATGACAGCAATCTAATGTACTGAAATAGTATCAAAGCTAAAATAAATTATCTTCCCAAATACTGAAGAATAAAGTCTAAGAGAACTGGTTGACGAGATCTTGCAATATGAATAATAAATTCATATGAAATAGAAGTCTTTTGAGATAAAAATTAAAAATCCATTTCAAAACAGGGATGTTTCTACAGAATATAAGTGATTATTTTGATGCATACTATATATTGAAAATTAGAGGAACATTTATATATTACTAGTGATAAAACCGACTTCACTTTGAAATTCATTCAAAACAAAATTCAAAGAAAGTACTAAAATCAATATATCTACAAAATTGTAACGAACTTGATTTACTCTTTTAAATTTTTTTTTGATGAGCTAAATCTGTAGAATATAGTTGTATTTAAAGTATTTTTGCATAAATACCAACATTTCTCTGTCTTTTGGGATCTAATATGTCAAATAAGTGTCCTTGAATTCTTGTTATGGAAGATGAAAATTCAATTTGAACTGTCGTCTTTGTCTTATGATGTACATTTTCAACACACTCAGAATCTTTAGGCGCATGCTCAACCCGATTAAAAGCAAAAGTTCCTGGAGAACATGATATGGCCGTATCTGCCAAATGCAATTCCCATTTTGCTGGAAAGGAAGCATACATATGATTATACAGCAATCTGTATCACCTGGTGACTCTAACGAAAACCAGTCATGAGGGGACAAAACTCCTGTGCCGCGGAAAGTTAAAACAAGACAACAAAACCCGTAATATGCTGTTAAACATTATTGAATCTTGTAATACCGCAATACCGAATTAAATGAAATATAATTGAAATCTCAAATACCAAACCATAAATCTTTAGGATGTCCAGGATATAGATACAATGCTGGTAAAAATGGACAACCCAAGAGATGGGATCAGGTGCCATGGAGGAGTAAGCATCCCCTGGCGTCCAGTCACTTCCGCCGTGAGTCCACAGTCAAATCCAAATGAAATACATGAAGAGTGAATCCTCATCACAATTGGTACAGACAATTCAACAACTGCCAACGAAAAGGCAATTCGTTGGCGGTTGTTCTTGCATTTTTTGACATTTCCTTTTTTGACAATTAAAGGGCTGTAACTCTCGTGAAAATTAAAGCGGCATCTTCATTGTTTGATATACACATCTTCATATGATACCAATCACGAAATACAAATACAAACTTTGGGACTAGTTGCGCCCACAAGAAAATTGAACACAAGAAACCAAAAACTCCAATTATGTTGAAAGTTAAAACACGACAACAAATCCCGTAATACATTTTAGGTATTATCGCTTCTTCTGATACCATACCAAATATGAAAAGAATCAAATGATATGCACATTTTCATGTGATACCAATCCCATATGCCAAATCGTAAAATATTCGGGCTAAAACCGTGGGACTAGTTGCGGCCACAAGAAACCAGAAACTAGGTCATGTAGGGCCATAACTCCAATTCTGCGGAAAGTTGAAACATGACAACAAAACCCATAATGTATGTTAAACAGTTTTGTTTGTTTGTTTGTTTGTTTATTGTTGTTTAACGCCATTTTAATGATATTTCAGTTATATTGTGGCAATGCATGGTAAATTATTTCTTTTTTTATGTGAGTATATTTTCCTTATAAAACTTTTTAACACCTAATTTTTTGTAAAATACTATGTTTGTAAATTATTAATAAAAGACTATGTATACAGTTCAAATTTTGGAAAATAAACCAATATAATTAGATATTAAACATTATTAAGATCTTTCTCAGAGTAATAATTCACAAGAGTAAGTTTAAAATCTGTACATTCTGTTCATATATATTTAATTGTTAGTTTAGAGCAACACAGTCTACATTCCGGTGGTTCTTCTTTAAATAGTAAGGTTCCTGTGACCAATATGAAGTCTGTTCATAGTAACATCATATTTCCTATTTCTAATGAAGACTAGTGGATTAGTGACAAATTTTGTATTAATTTCATGTAATTTATTTTCAGTTTGCAGAAATTGTTTTTTTTTTTTCAATTGAGTTTAAACAAGACAAAGAAACTGAGAAAATGACATACTTTCTTATAGTTTTTGTCTTTGTATGATTCAATGCCAGTAAAATTGCTGTGGCTTCAGTGTTGCAAACAGAGGCATCACACCTCATATTCGTTTTGAGTTAATAATAACTGCAGCTGGTTGAGGACATTGATCCATCAGTGAAAAAAGGTAAAGAGTTGTTGTTGTCATACGTTTCTCTCAATTTCAAATATTGGTATTTTAGATCTACTGGATTTGATTTAGATCTTATTTCAGATCTAATTTGTGTTATGTTAAACATTATTGCTTGTTGTGATACCCAGTATAAAAAGATATACTTCTGACGAGTCTACAAGGAGCATAGACTCGCAGAGATTGTTTGATGCTACTGGGGCTGTCCTAAGCTACATTACCAATTTATCATTAACTGCTGAATCAAAAGAAGACAAAGTTAGCGGTGCCCATCCCAGCGAACTACAAATTAAAGATATAACAGAATCAAGCACACACACTTCATACTTAGGCATTTTACTTAATATAGACACAGATTGGAAATTGGCAACTCAGCTATACAACAAACACGACGGTTTCGGCTTTCCATCGTAAATTTTCCCCATTTAAGTAGTAACAGCCCAGTCACCCGCATATGGAGTTTATGTTTCACAAATGATCCGGTATGCCAGGGAGTATACAGATGTAAACTACTCACTGACAAATGATTGACAAAAGGATATCGAAATCGCGTTTGATGTCAACGTTGTGTAAATTTTATGGTCGGTATAATAGTCTTGTTTGCGATTACTCTCTTTCACTGGGTGAAATCATGAGTTGCCTTTTCGTTGGTGGTTGTTGAGACGTTTGTACCAATTGTGACGAGGGTTCGTTCCTTGCATATTTCATTTGAACTTGACTATAGACACACGGCGGGTGTGACCAATCGACAGGGGATGCTTACTCCCCCATGGCACCTGATCCCACTTCTTAGTTTCCAGAGGTCCATGTTTGTCCATTTTTGCTGGATTTTTATCGTGTCCTGGACATCCTAAATATTTATACATTGGTATCTGAGATGTTTTATATTGTATGACATGTTTGTATATGATTTATATGAGGTTAACACGAGATTCATAATGAGTGTAGCCTATTTCCAGAGAGAACAAGTTTTATACATGCTGTTGCTTGCTGACCGGATAATTGCGAAGTTCGGTCTCACAGCAAAAAACATCCAAAAGCGACAAGAAATTGAATTAGCATCAAGAACGATTTAATAGAATATATATGAAGTTTCTATGCTATAAGTGTTAAGATTAATTTACTGAAATTGATTGAAACAAATTTATTGAAAGTTGACGCAAGATGAGACCCGACAAGGTGAAGAGGACTGAAGGGAACATATTTATGAAATGAACAATTTTTAAACTATCTATCTATTACCCGCAAGTCAAGATATGATATGAATAGAAGCGACGAATTAATCAAATCAAAAAGTCAAACATTAATAGTGTATTTATCTACATATCTATATGATAAACAATAAATAAACTATTTATTTATACATCTATCTATCGCTCCATCTTTCTACATACACATCGATATATGATGAAAATAGAAGCGACATGAAAGGAATTGGTGACAAGATCGAGATAAGTTACCAACTGGAGAAACAGACAACAGGTGATCCGAAGAGCTCAACCTCGGGAGAGCTAAAAAGCAGTGAATAACAAATTAAATGACGCAAAACAGATCTGTCAATTTCATCCAACATTTGGCAGGGATAAAAACAAGTCGCGATGTAATAATTTACTCTCTAGTCTTTTAAAACTGAACATTTCTTGACAGCATAAACTGGACCACGAGGAAACAGTGATTTTGTAGATAATACCTCATCTGGCTTCTGAACTAATGTTTCAACGAAATATCTTATTCAATACGAGGTCATAATTCAATGTCTGGAGGATACTTTGCCGAACGTTTACATGTACTTAACAATTAAACCAACACTTACATGTGCAGTGGAAAGGTAAAGCTTGATGAAATAAGTGTAGAACTTTTTTTTTAACTATAAAATGTCGGAAAATTAAAAACAAATTCCCAAAAGTTTCTCTTGGCGACTATATTTTAAAATTTGCACCCTCCCATTTTAAATCCTCGTTCTGCTTAAGATGAGGTATGCAATGCATAACTGTTTTTAAAATGTATAATTTTTTTGCACCATCCTCAAATCCCACTTTTAAAATTTTTAGATCCGCTGCTAAAGTATAATTATGGTTTTTGCATAATCATGAGCATATGAAAACATTTTTTTTCACAAAACCTGAGATTTTTAAGGATTATTAACACTTTTACAATTTATGTCAACATTTTATAGGTATGGATGTGAATTTTAATTAATATCTTTCATCTTAGCAACTTTGTAGCTTTTTCAAATTTTTGTCAAAATCACAGCTACTGCCACTTTAATAGTACATTTTTTATACTCCGCACTCTGTGTGCAGTTGAATATATCGGACATGTCTGCTAGTAGTTCTGAACCAGAATTGGTGGGTGTATTATACCCGTAAACTTAAAATGGTTATTTGAAATTCAAATATCAAGTAAAAAATAACACATTTTTACACTATATTTTGTATATTTTTCAGTGTATCTTCACATACATGTATTGTGAAGTATTGATGTTTTCGCACTTACCTGTACTACACGTGTTCGAATTAGATTTCGTTGTAAATACTATTCCATATAGTACTTATTATTATTATTATTATTATTATCATTATCATTATTAGTATTATTATTATAATTATTATTATTATTATATTATTATTATTATTGTTATTACCGACTTCAGGTCGGATGACCCTATAGTTATTGCAAATATTATTATTGTTGTTATTATTCTTCTTTTTTGGAATTTGTGTCGTCTCTAGTTATTATTATTATTAACCTATGAATGTTTGAGAGCCTAGTATAGTTGTGTATATCTAATGTAATGTCAATTGTGTGTGGTTGCAAAATAGCCAGCATAAAAAGAGGGCAGCCCACATAATCCTATGGAGGCCCAGCCGGACTAGGAGTCTAGATTTCACCTGTGTTGTGCCGTTTGTTTCCTTCTTGTTGCTGATATTCATCAGTGTGTTTATCATTGTGATAATGTGCTACAGAACCACATGAGAAGTACTGTGATAATATATCCTTTGCAGTGAAACTGAACTGAAATTTATATTGTTAATTTGAACGACTAAAAGGAAACCAGTGAAATTATAAAGGTAAAGTTAAAGTGTTTCACTGAGACTGTTCGAACATTTTTGTCCAACTGAATTATCAGTGATCAATGATTTTGTTTTTTTTAATTTGCTGTTAATAATTTATTTTCTTATTAAATTTCGTTAACTGCTGAAACTTCTTGATGTTGTTTCTGAGTTGGTAACCGGTAATCCTCAGTTTTAACAGAACCTTACCTCATGACATTTTGGTGGCAGCGGTGGGATTGTATAGGATTGCTTGCTTAGCTAGAATTATCAAGTATGGTAGAATAATCACGCCATTCCCGGTTTACCATTTTTTTTGCCTAATGATGCAACATAGGCTACCTGATGCTAGGACACTGAACTACCAAGTAGAGAGCTGAGACAGATGCACATGTGAGTTACCTTTTAACTAACGTCATATAAAACATCTTCACCAGAAACTTTGTTGGAGTCATTACACCACATATTTCTACATTTACCCTTACACTGTCACATTCAACAAACTCATGGAACAGGCATAATTGTATGCCAAATCTTTTTTGACTCTCTTATGATCATTTTCAGTGAGTTTGAGTCTCCATGGGTATACATAAACGCATTTCCTGTATTTCAGTATCAACCATTTATTTTATACTGAAGTACTAATCACAATTTATATTCTAGTGACTCAAAAGCTAAGATATTCATTTTTACAGTGTGTACTCCTAGACGGATTTGGGATGGATTTTAATTCGCTATTTTTCCTTGTATGATACCATTTCAGAAATATATATTCTTATTAAATTCAAATTCAACTGATGAAGTCAATTGTCATGTGCATTTGGTTTGGACTTTTGTGTTAAACTATAACTTTTGTATTGTTTATAACATCTAAACTTTGTCATAATAACCTTTTAATAAACAAATCAAATGTGAAAGTGCCAAAACAAGTAAGAATGGCAATCGTCTAAGACATTCTCAAGTACTTACATAACCTTTCTGATTGACACTGGCTCCACGTTGTATTAAAATATCAGCAACCACCGATGATTTCACATTGAACAAAGATGTTTTTTCCTATTATAAATAACAAAATCCATATAAATGTAATGACCACCAGTTTGAAGCAAAGTTATATAATTATTATTCCATGTATACTGCATGAGTTAAAAAACAGGTCCATTAAAAGAGGACCAATAATATAAAAATAACGAAAAACTTATACTGATAATTACATACATGTAGTGGCATATAGTATCTTTGGGTTATGTATCTTTGATATGAATGTTTCAATTCTATTCCAACTGTATTAAGATAATGCCAAATACTTTTATTACATTGTCAACAACGTGTGGAAATAATCAAATTCAAGTTTAAGTATATTATTTTTACTTAATTGATTTTGTAAAATATGTGTCATGTGTCTTTCATACAAATACAGTGAACCCTCTTTACAACGACCATGTTTGTTCCCACATAGGACTGACGTTATATTGAATTTGTCACTGTAACGAAATTGATGCGGAGGGCATTTTGTAGTTAGCTCACTTGAGTATCATTTATGCATATAATTACACGTAAATAAATAAAACGAAAAGTCATAACTGTTCTTATTATATTATTTCGTACAATTTTCAACCATTTAATTGTCATATTTATGCAATATAATCTTGAAAACATCTATGCACAATTATTTTTCGGTCGCATATAGTAAATGGGTGACGTCGGAAAATGCACTGATCATGCACAAAATGCCTGAATGTACCTGATTCCGAGTTAGATTCTTTATTGCTTAAGTGAAAAGCGCAGAGATTGCTGATACAATCTAATTAAAAAAAGCCTTCCATAAATAAAATCTTACTAAAATGTCAACGGCTATCGAAAAAATTGAAGTAATTTAAAGGTACGCCATTGTAACCACATTGGCACGGACATGTAGCTTATCGGAATTTGTCAACTACAATGTATGTGTATTTATTTTTAATTATTTAATTATCTTTTTTTTTTCAATTTGTACGCAGCTTTATTTTAATGTCGGTTCAGTTCTAACGAATCCTGTTTTATAAACATGAGGCCTACTGCAGTACAGGTCAGGCTAATCGTTGACACCTATCATCTATCAGTGCAGATCAGAGAACAAATGACGGTGTAATTGTTTTATTGACACAATAATTTTTATATGTGATCTCAACCATGAAGAAAATTAAGACTGATAACAATAGCCAAATCAGCAGGTGGCTTCCATGTAAAGTCGTTGTAAAGAATTTGTTTACATTGAGTTTTGTACATTTGTTCCCCAAATCTAATGTCGGAATCGGATACCGAATATTCCGTTGTAATGAGTACTGTTTGTTTGTTTGTTTATTGTTGTTTAACGTCCCACTCGAGAATATTTCACTCATATGGAGACGTCACCAAATGCCGGTGAAGGGCTTCAAATTTTGGCCTATGCTCGGCACTTACGGCCATTGAGCAGTAGGGTTCTTTAACGTGCCAACACCTACTGTGACACGGCACCTCCAGCTTTTATTGTCTCATCCAAAAGACAGGAAACCAACCTGTCGCCGGCGGGACTCGAACTCACGACCTCACGATCCAGAGTCGAGCGCGCTACCGACTGAGCCAGGCCGGCTCGTAATGAGTACTTTTTATGTACATGTTTATTTGTTCCCAAGCGATTCTTGTCGGATACCGAATATTCCGTTATAATGAATGTCGTTGTAAAGTGGGTTCACTGTATATCAATTCCATTTCCACTGTATGCAGACCAAACCTAACCCAAAGTCACTAAATCTAGGAAATACTTAAAATCAAACTTTTTTGTTATTAGTTTGGGGTACAATTGATTATTTTCTTAGTAAAATGAAAAATGCTTTGAGTATGGTGCACAAAAATCATTAACCCAACATTGACAATTATGTGATAATCAGTTTCATTACTAATATTCAAATTTTTTTTAAATCTAGAAACGAATTACCTTACCTCATTTTGGGGATCAATTCCTAAAAAAAGAAATGTTTTTATTATAAAGATCTAATCATACAAGTATTCATACCATACTGGTATCCTTCATATATTTCTTTAATTTCTAATATAGAATGTTAAACCAATACATTAAAGACTTCACACGCATTCAGTTTTAAATCATAACAGAATAAAAGTTATTTACTTCAAATAATCCAAAGCATACAGATAAAAAATCTCTTCATTCAGTTTTAAATGCAAATATGCAAGTTTGAATTGGCTTTATGATTAACTGGCATTACTAACCGTCTAGTTCTATGGTAAAACTGCACTCCATAATGAGTCCTTCAGCTTTTTGTAAATCACTAACTGTTGATTGCTCATATTTCACTAGAAAATCATAGAAAATAGACACACTGAATAATTTCACATCACAAACTCTACAAATCAAATTGTTTGACGCAGCTGAATAGTGAACTGATTTTATTAAAATTTTCAGATTTCAATTCATATGTTTCTTAGACAATAAAAAAATAGAAAATGGTAAATTTTTGTTACTAAATTGGAAAGTTTTACACAATTAATGCAATGCATACGGTTGCTAAATGTAACAATATGAGGTACGGGAGATGATACTTTATACAAAATTATATGAATGATGATATTGGTGTGCTTTGGAATAATAAATGTTGTGTACATACATGTAATTTGGAAATACGGGCAGCTAAAGTAAGTGATTTTGTAATTCGGCTACATAAATAATGTTGATAGTTATTTCGGTATAGTTATGAAAGTGAATAATAGAAATTCTAAATTCCAAATTCAAGGTTGAAATTAGCCTTGATAATTAAATGTACTATTTCGAATAAACAACTTATCACAAAATTGAGAATAAATTGTAGCTGCGAAGTTATAAATGTCCACTTTTGTCATTATCATCCTTAGTAAACAAGGGATTGCAATGTTTAATAATATAATGTATTAAAAAATTATACTAGTTTTTTGGTTATTAAAGATTAGGTTTTGATCGATTTTGATAAAATAATTGCCAGTAATTCTATAATTGTATGTTGCACAGATGTATAGAAGCTTCTGGAACTTTGGTGTTTGCTTATAAAAGCACCAAGGTTTCAAAAGTAAAGGAAACCGAAAAGTGACCGATTTGAAAGCAATATAGAGAACGCCACTGCTCTCTGTTACATTGTCACCAATGCTGCATCTCTGCTAAATAAAACACTATACGATCATCGCTGTTATTGATATCTGTAATAAGGGAGAAGGTTACAGGTATCGATTTGGTGCCGTGACCTGGATATAAAGAAGGTATCGATTTGGCGCCGTTCAGACCTGGATTTAAAGGTAAGAATTTTACTTCTATTAGTATACTATTATTTGACCAAAACTTGTAAAATTGTTCTTTTTGATAAATTCTAAAACTTTAACTTGTACTAGTTAAAAATTTCAAAAGTCTATATTCTGAAACTTAATTTGAATTGTTTTAAAACATAACTAAAACTCAAAACTTATTTTTGGCAATATCATTTAACCTTAACAAAATTAGTTAAACATAAAACATAACATTTCGAAATAAAACTCTAATTATAAAAATATACTTGACTATCAAATTTATCTAAAATGGCAGATAGTAGTAGTAAAATTAAATTAAGTAGCCTTGCTACAGCATTAGATGACATAGAAGATGAAATATATAATAAAGAAATAGATGGAGCTAAACAAAGAAGTTTAAATCAATCAGAAGTAAAAACTGAAAACAAATACAATAGTGAATCAGAAAACGGTGTTATAGGATAGCAGGGGGGTTAGGACCTAAAGCAACTGACAACAAACATGACAATGAAGACAAAGAAATGTTTGAGAAAATAATGAAACAGTTTTCAAATATGGCTAGTGCTATGGCAGTACCCATACACCAAGTAATCAAAAATTTCTCGGGTAAACCGGCAGATTTCAAGGCGTGGATTTCAGATATTGAAAGATATGCTAATTTAGTAGAATTAGATATACAGAAAATGCCGGGTGTAGCTTTGGTAACATGTTCAGGGGGCAGTGGCAGATTTCATTAGGAGATATTTGGTTGAACAAAAAAGTAATGAAAAATTTACCTAGTTGGGGGGGACCTCAAGAAATTGTTAAAAGATAAGTTCGGGGGAAGTAACAAATAGGAGACAGGCGTTAATAAAATTACGAAATTTACAACAGAAAACAGATGAATCAGTTCAAATGTTTGGCGAAAGAATAGTTCAGGCATCTGAAGATGTTTATACATCAGAACAAAGAAAAAACAAAAACACAAAAGACTTAATTGAACAGCAATTGATAGATATCTTTTGTAAGGGTCTCACATTTGACTATCTAAAAATGAAATTAATTAGGGAAGAACCAGCAACTTTAGACGCCGCTGTAAAAATAGCAACACGTGAGCAAAATATCAGGGATCAAATTTCATTGACTTTAGAATCGCAAAATGTGTTCAGATTAAAAACAGAAAAAGATGATAGAGATATTCAACCAATGGAAGTTGATCATTTGAGAAATAAATTATGTAAGAATTGCATGAGGAAAGGTCATACCACTCAAAATTGTCCCAGAAACATAGATGTAAATGCCCGCGGACGAATCAGACAGTGACAGTGACGATGATATACAAATATTCCCCATAGATAAGAGTAAACAGGTAAAGTTCAAAGATGTAAAGAAAAACAAACAGCAAAATCAACAAATGTTTCGGCTAAAACATCAAATGCAAAGAAATAATCAAGTAGGTCAGAGTAAGCAAAATCAACAATCAGTACCAGATATGGTGTTAGGTGCAGAATGTTGGGTGTGTCACATGATTGGTCACCTCAGAAGAAATTGCCCCAATCGAAAAATTAAACCCTCGCAATTGGGTACCATATTGGCAATATAATCAGGGGACCACCATTTAATCGTGGCAGGGGTAGAACAAATTATAACTATCATGATAAGCAAAGTTACAATCACCCACCTCAGCAATTTCCACATAATAACTATCAAAATAGGCAAAATTACAACCTGCGACCTCCACATTTTACATACCAACATGCTCAATCAAATGATCAAACGTTAGCACTACCAGCGCCACCTCAGATGCTAGCACTTTCGGCACCCCAAATGCAAGATCATACATCTCAGAAATCCAAGTTCATGTGTATTATGGATTCAAAAACAAAAATTTAGAACTTTAGTAGATACAGGAGCAGAAGTTTCATTAATTAGTAAAAAGTGATTCCAAAATCTTCCAATCAAGGTTAAGGTTATTAATGAAAAACCAAATCTCAGGACAGTGAATGGTCAGTCACTTAATGTTAATGGTGCAGTAAATATTAAATTTACGATGAATAAATTGACCATGAATCACAAGTTTTATGTCACAGATGGTTTGAATAGAAACTTTATCCTTGGTAGGGAACTGTTTAGACACAGAATGGAGTAAGATTATACTTTGATTTAGGTTTGCTTGAGAATAGGAGAACCTATGTCAAATTTGAAGATGACACTCACATATCATCTATAGTAAGAGTATCAAAAACAACTACATTAAGACCACAGAGTAAGACAATATGTTTTGTTAGGACAAATAGAGCATTTAACAGGAGAAATAAAGAATTAGAAATAAATGTAGGTGTAGGTGTTTCGGACCTTGTGTCAAAAGGAAAAATAAAGATGATAAATGGTCATGTGATAGGGGAAAGGAGGAGTTGAGTCTTCCAAATCTTCCACCCATGAATCAGAACCTTCAACCACACCAGAAACACAGTGAATCAGAACCAAACAGTCAGCCAATTACAAGCACAAGGACTACAGATAATAACATTCTTAGTTACATACAAGGACCGTGTTAGTCAAACGTACAAGAGACACAGCAGGCATACATAATGAAAACCAGGACATACGAAACTGAACAACAATCACACGTCTATCCAGACATAAAACTATGCAGAATGTACCTCAAGGACAAATATAACGTGGACTTAATAACTGAAAAACAATCAGACCAATAACAGCAAAGATAATAGCCAAGATAACAGCGAAGAAAGCAGAGGAATAAAAATAATGAAAACAGATAAAAGGAACAAGTTTGAAAAACTGTACCCAGAATTGAAATCATGTGAAACATTTGAAAACGGTAACAATGAGAAAAATGGCAATACAGAATACAGAATCAAAAAGAGGAAACAGATGATGTAAATCAAGAAAAACTAGCCGACGGAAGATCGTCGATAGAAGATATCGAGATTGATGATACCAATTGGTTTCAATCAAGAAACCCGATCAATAAGACTGTTGGGAACTAGTTTTCATTATACCAAGTAACTGAGAGAAAAGAAATTCGACTCACTGGAAAATGGAAATAATTAAAATTTTATATTGCAATAATCACAGTGAGATGTGAATATATATAAATAAATATAATCCAGGAGGAGTCGGGAAGTTTTTATTCAAAAGGAGGACATTTTCCTTGGAAACAGATTTTTGTTCACAGGACGGAGGACTTCCGTGAACATTTATTATAAGACGGAGGATTTTCCGTGAACAATTATTACAAGACGGAGGATTTTCCATGGACATTTAATCACAAGACGGAGGTCTTTCCGTGAACATATAATTCCAGTAATTTTGAAGATAAACTGTAAACAAACATTGCTCATAAACATTGCCTTAACTAAATATGTGAATCAGTGCATGAGATTCACATGTATTATTATATGCATGTATTTAGCTTGCTTTTACTTATGATGATAATTAGAGAGGAATGAACTTTGAATAATGGATATGAACATTGTGAAACGAACGTTGAATGATTCTTGAAATTAAATTCAAGGACATTAATAGTTGTACATAAATGAAACTATTAAATATCCAAGTCAAGATATCCAGGTCATGATATATAATATAAAATTGATATAATATGAATTGATTATGTAAAAATCCAGGTCAACTTTTATCTAAACAATCCAAGGCACACCAATGGGGAATTTTATAAAACGTAAATGTTAATAATTATAATTTTTAAAGTATTTATGTAAATGAAATTTTTATAATTAGTAAAAATTTCAGGGGATAGGAACGTTTGTAACAATATGAGGTACGGGAGATGATACTTTATACAAAATTATATGAATGATGATATTGGTGTGCTTTGGAATAATAAATGTTGTGTACTTGCATATAATTTGGAAATACGGGCAGCTAAACTTAGTGATTTTGTAATTCAGCTACATAAATAATGTTGATAGTTATTTCGGTATAGTTATGAAAGTGAATAATAGAAATTCTAAATTCCAAATTCAAGGTTGAAATTAGCCTTGATAATTAAATGTACTATTTCGAATAAACAACTTATCACAAAATTGAGAATAAATTGTAGCTGCGAAGTTATAAATGTCCACTTTTGTCATTATCATCCTTAGTAAACAAGGGATTGCAATGTTTAATAATATAATGTATTAAAATTATACTAGTTTTTGGTTATTAAAGATTAGGTTTTGATCGATTTTGATAAAATAATTGCCAGTAATTCTATAATTGTATGTTGCACAGATGTATAGAAGCTTCTGGAACTTTGGTGTTTGCTTATAAAAGCATCAAGGTTTCAAAAGTAAAAGAGACCGAAAAAGTGACCGATTTGAAAGCAATATAGAGAACGCCACTGCTCTCTGTTACATTGTCACCAATGCTGCATCTCTGCTAAATAAAACACTATACGATCATTGCTGTTATTGATATCTGTAATAAGGGAGAAGGTTACAAACTCAAATTATGCAAAGGAAAAAATATGGATCTACTGTAGATAACCTTATTTTAATAAATTTACAGAAAATGACCTCTACAGGCATTCATGATTGTTGTTACACTTTCTGCAATTCATACTTTGTATCAGAAAATATTCAGTTTCATTTTAGCTGTGTTTCAATAACATCAACAATTAAGTCAAAGTACTAACTTTGTATGACCTGTTGACACATACAGTGAAATGGAACCTTGGTTTTTACTGTCTCATGCAAAGGACAGAAAACCGACCTGCCGCCGGCTGGACTTGAACTCACGACCTTACGATCAAGAGTCGAACGTGCTACCAACTGAGCCAGGCTGGCTATAGATATTATACGTAGAAATACTGTAAATAATTTTCTATAAGAAATGGTTCAAGCAACACAATATGAATTGCTGCCACAGTGACAGGCGTTCTAGGACGGTGGTCATCTTGAAGGCTCTGTCTGCAACACTTAAATTCTGCCACCCAACATTTACTGGTAGTATATGAAGGGACATAGACTCATTGTGTTACTACCATGGCAGCATGAATAGGCTTAGGTGCTAGATCTTTCTTGAATAGATATTGAATCACCGTTTTCTTGGCAATTGTGTCCATTTTGCTTAAGTCACTTGCCCCCTAATTAATTTATTGTTTACCTATTTGACAAAAGAATACAAATGACATCGTTCTTTCGACAGCCTTAAAACATCGGACACCATTAGGGCTGAAAGTGGGCAACCCTACTAAAGTCCTTCAATACAAGACTCAAAATTTATCAATAGAGCATTGTTTATTTTTTGTTTATCTTTATTTTTATCTCTGTTGATAACTAAGTTAACATCATCATGTTAGATGACAAAAAAAGAGGAAGGTAAATTACTTTATAAAGGGTGAAGGGGGACTCTGGAGTCTTCTGAAAATGTATAACTTCATCGAGACCATTTTCTTTTGCAACAATCAAAAATGATAAGACATTGATATCGTCATTCAAGATGAATTTCAGAAATTCGTGAGCTCTTTTCCTTCTCGAGTTTCCACCAGCTGGTAAAACTGTCTTCTTTAAATCTTCTGATACATTTTGGCATCTGTTCAATGATTCCCTTATTGTTCCGTTGTCAAGTTCATCTACTACAATCTTGTAATTGGCTATTATACATCTTCTCTCTCTTTCTGTAGAACATAAGAATAACAGTATACCATTCAAGAGGTTCTGGATAGTGTATATACATCTGGAGAACATTGGACAAACATAGACCTTACACAAAATAACATGTTTCAACAGCACAAGCATGGATTTTGTGCAATACAACTTAACGTTAACCAGATACAGTTAAAATCAATAAAATCAGTATAAGGTGAACAAAGCACATACAATTTATTACCTGCATTTTCATGGAATTCCTGTTGACTAAAGGTTCCCAATTTATTAAGCATGTAGCAATTTTCAGTCTGCTCTAAAATACTGAAGAATCTTTCAACATACTGATTTCTGTCTGACCTTATAATATCGCACAACACATTATGAACTCTTTTTTTTCTTCTTGGATCTACCAATAGCTTTTGCCTGTCATCTTGAGTTAACAGTCCTTCTGCTACATACTGGTCCACTATGCCTGATGGTTCTAGTTCATCTAGCAACAGGTCCCACTTGTCTATGAGCTTCTGTTTTGGGATATTACTTTGACAATCTAAAATTATTAGATCTTAAGTTATCATAAACAAAGTCTCAAAGGATAGATATTTGAAAAGATATAGCTTCAAAACTCATCAAGTTTAAAGCTTACATTAATTAGTTTAGTTATTTGTTTCAGATATAAAATTTTAGTAGTAAGAATGAATGTATGTTCAGTCTTTGAATAAATGATTTAATTTTGGCTTTTTTGAAACTACTGTTTGTATCTAGAGGGAAACTATAGGTCTACCAAGGTGTATTGCCACATGTTTACGAATCTAAATGAAATCATAACAGTGACAACAGAATATTTGTCGACTAAAATACCATAAGGATTGGTCTATAATAATAAACTGACATGTTTACAAACACATGATAAGGGGGCAGGCTACGTGTAGGTACAAAGACATTAGAGCTACGGTTGTGCAGTCAATGCAAGGCAAAATGTTTCACCTGTACATTCTTATTGTTGGCAAATAACCAATAGTATTTTGGTTTCTGACAGAACCCGGATATTCCACTTTATCATGGTCAACCTTGACATTTAGCACAATTATCAATTTCACTTACCAACGTCAGTGTTTCCTTCCTGTGGAAGCTTATATACTTTAACAACGAACTCAAGTTGTGTCAGTATTTCATATAGCTTTCCAGTGTGACATGCAAGGATGTCTTTCAATTGTCCAAAGTGACATATCTTTTCTTTAACAGACTTGATAAAAAGCTCACAGTTCTCAGGTTCTACGTTCTTCCATGCTTCATCTGTTAACGGTCGCAAATGAAATAACACAGAACCTTTATCTATACCAAGAACTGTCATACCCGTGTCATTCACAAAGTTTACATCTCGCATCACTGTTGTGACGTCATCTGATTTCAGTACGTTTTCCTCTATATCTCCTCCATACGGTCCTTCACATTGCAAGACTACATCATACTGTGCTCCTCCAGTCTGTCCCTCTGAATAGTGTCAAAGAACTTTCATAGTTTTTCTAGATCTATGTTAATTCTAAAATTATCTTCATTCTTAGCAATTTCAAATAATCTATCTATATATAGTACTTTTGCATCAGCATCATTTATCAAAAGAGGTTCAATAATTTTGAACGTTTTAGCTTTTAATCTATTGTCATTTACATTTAGAATCAAAATCGAAATGGAACCAAAATGAACGAGGAAATTAATAAAAAAGAAGACTGTCGTCCTGAAAGGCAATGTCTTTATCAAATTTAAATTGATCAATATACAAAACAAATCAATATTTAAGGCTGTGTGTTACAGAAATAAGATTGTTATGAGGTACAATGTATTATACTCAGTTTAAACCTCTAAATATATAATGGCTTGAAATGTAATTAAAAACAGATTTCTCTCCGCTCTTGTTTTTTAATATGTCGGATAGTGGATCTAATGAAACCTGTGATGGATTCACATGCAAATGACCTCGTTGATGGGTCATGTTCGACCAATGAAAATGCAACGTACGCATCTTGTAAGTTTATCAAATGGCAAAGGGATGAGTTTTAAATAACAATGAACACACAACATTTGAAAGTAGAGAATTATTTTCATAATTGTGGAAAGGATCGAAGTACAAATGATATTCTGAATGAAATGGGGACTGACTATTTCTATATTACAAAATGAATTACATCTCTTTGTCATTAGATAAACTTTCAAAATCGTTTGCCAGTTTTCTTGCGGAAGGTCGGTGGTCTTTACCCGGGTAACCGGGGTTTCTCCTCCACCAATAAAAGGTGGACGTCATCATATGACTGAAAGATTGTTGTGTATGGCGTAAAAAAATCAAATCAAATAAAAATTCGTGTCAAAACAAATTTGATAATTACCTGTCTGGTTTGTATTTTCCTCTTGGTGGCTTTCATTGATGTTCCGTTGTTGATTGAGTTGACTCAAGATATATTCACTTTCTGTTTCTTCCAGTGCATATATCAAATCATCTGTAAAATTTGCCTTGCTAAATACTTTATTGATGGTCAATAAACGCTTTTCTCGGTGCAACATTTTCCCCAGAATATCATCATGATCCATGACATCAAATGTTTTCTCTTCAAATAATATATTTGGGATTTCTTTTGGATCAATCTCATCTTCGAGCAAACTTCTATATCTGATCAACTGGTCCAGATTCATCTGTGATAAATTCTGTCGTCTGCCTAAATAAATTGATAGTTTTTATTTCAAAATCTCTACATAGCATTATAAAGAATGTTTTACATTAATTTTATCCAATGCATTGAGTTACAGGATCACTGCATACTGCATTTACATACGCATGTTCATTTTAAATAAATTTGATTTTGAAAGTGGCAAATGCCAATTAGGAAATTTTATGGTCAGTATGGGGATATGAAGCACTCTCTCAACAAGAGGCTTAATGGGCCTTAACTGCCACCTGAGTGAGATAATACCCAGATTGGCTCCTTTTGGAGCCCCTATGAGTCCCTGCCCTTTTCATTCGCAAACTTAATGCGGTTTCAAATGGGGATACTTTCTGCCAAGTTTGATTAAAATATGACGACGCATGAAGACAGACAAAAGACGATCGCTACAGGTCACCTTGTGCCTTTAGATCATGCGACCTAAAATGTTAGATAGTATTCTGGAGGACAATGATATACAGTGACAGTCAATAAGACCTAAAACTGACTGATGACGGTTTCAATGACCTTGATCTTTTCCCCAAACTCGGTGGTTTCTATGGAACAAGTGTAACGGGTGTAACATGCCAACAAGGGACGGTGATCCCTTCTAGAAACCTGGCCTCATTCTGTTTGGGTTTGTTCTTCATGCTAGCATGACCATTGTAATATCTAATCTGATGCACATGGGGTTTCGAATATTCATTGGTACTTCTTCATTTTCATTTTTGAACAAGGTTTCACAGGCATGACATGGCTTCGCCACGCCTTCCATGGAATTGATCAAACCGACATATTTGTATGGACGGTCCGTAACAAACCTAATAACTATTTTATTTTGTCAAGGCCCATATTCTCATTTCCATTGCCACTGTTCACAGAATAGTGTTTCGTATGACCGCTTTTGCTGTCTATTTTTACTACTGACTGTCCATAGAACCATGAACGAGAATCATGTGACAATTTATATCCAAGAAAATGGCAACATTCAGTCCAAGATTATACATAAACCCAGTACAATATATTTCGGTATCATTCGATTCTTTAATACTAAAATAATATTTGGCTCAGATACGATCACTCAAATTCTAACCTTCTCTAAGATAGTTATTTTACATTGGGTACTCTCAGATGGATTTAACAATACATTTAGATTTAATATCTGGCATTTTATGATACCTTCTTTTTATTTCGGAAATATACATTTATGTTAAATTCCAACTCAATTGATGAAGTCTTATTGACAAACAATCGTCTTGAGCAATTGTTTTGGCCATTTGTAAAACTGTAACTGTGGTCTTGTTAATATCATTGCAAAAATTCATAAGCAACAAATCTAAGTTTTGAAAGGTAAGGTATTAGATGGATATGCACTTATGCCAGCTGGTCAGGTTCTAGATTATTACGCTTTAAATATAGCTTTACTTGACGGAATGTGATTTCAAGCGGAAATTGAAAACATTTAAACTAAACTGATTGTCAGATTGAAAAGTTATTTTAGGAAAGGGATTGAAATGGCAAATATAGATTTGAGTTTTGGAAGTATATGTGATCTTGTGTTACGTGAATAGTTTATACATCTCTGTAACTGAAAATTGAGTCTATCTCACGAAGAAAGGATTTCAAAAACATTATGTGAAATGGCTAAATTAGCTGATCAGTATTGGGAAGCGAGATTAACAAGTGTAGCAAACCTTACGTCTAAAGGTATTTTGTCTCAGCATACAATGCTAAGGTGTTAAACTCTAACGAGAATGAGTACATCACGTACATTGTCAACGGAGAGAGATAAAATGAAAACTTATTGCCTTCTTGTTTAAAAGCCCATCTCGATCCGCTTTCGGTGAAAAAAGAAAGTTTATTCCAACGACAGTCTGAATTTCATTATTATGAAGACAGGATGTAAAAGTGATCATTAAAATATCTTTCGTTGTACTGCACATTCAAAAACATTGCAATTGATATGAATTTATTGAATCTATGCATTTAACCGGCTTTGAAAGCTACGGAGGGATGAGAGAAGTTTTAAATGTTTAAATCATACTATCTCAATAAAATACATTTCTACATTTATTTGGTCGTTGTTGTTGTTGCATACGAGATACATATCCGACTTGTATAAATTGAATCATAGAAACTTGAAATATAAAACATGACTGACACATTATTTGATCCTACCACTCTTTTTTGAACATCAAAGACGCAAATGTATTTGCTGAAACAACAAAAGATATGTATGTGTATTTCCGTGTTTTTCAAAATGATTTCCAATGAAGTTTACAAATTAAACTTGTTTTTTTCTTGTTATAACTGGGCAATGGTTTCTTGTAATTTCGCCGAAGTTGTCTTCTGTTAAGAAATACATCATTATTCAACCAAAAGCTATAAATGAAATTTCACTATTACGAATGTCATTCAGTCAAATTCGCTAAGGGAAGTGTCATGTTATCAATTTTGTATCCGGTAATTTCAAACTTTATAACCTGATAGAAGTACAATATGATATTTTTTCTGATTTTGTTTTTATTTTATATGTGCGCAGATATGTATCTGTGTGTCATACAGTGTTGATACTGAATAAAAATATATGCAACTTAGTTATTATCTAAATATTTAAACAGATAACTTGGTATTTCCGCATATGATTTTTTTCAGCATCCCTCCCCAACAATACTTACAAAATATAAAATCGTAAAAGATCATTCGATTTTTTAACAGACATAATCTATTTTTAACTTTGAATTGGAGGATGTATATATGGAAATTTTAAGCTATTACAGAAGCCAATCAATTCATACTCTGATAAATCTTTTGTTGTTTTAAACACAGCACTGAGATTGTTATTGTCAATACACTGATACCTGTACATTGATATTTGCAAACTGATACTTGTATACTGATACCTGTAAACGGATACCTGTACACTGATACATATATACTGATACCTGTACACTGATACCTGTATACTGATACCTGTACACTGATACCTGTACACTAATACCTGTATACTTATACCTGTACACTGATACCTGTACACTGATATCTGTATACTGATACCTGTACACTGACACCTGTACACAGATACCTGTACAATGCCACCTGTACACTGATACCTGTATACTGATACTTGTACTCTGATACCTGTACACTGATACCTGTACACTGATATCTGTATACTGATACTTGTACACTGACACCTGTACACAGATACCTGTACAATGCCACCTGTACACTGATACCTGTATACTGATACTTGTACTCTGATATCTGTACACTGATACGTGTACATTAATACCTGTATATTAATACCTGTATATTGATACCTGTACACTGATACCTGAATATTGATACCTTTACATTGATACCTGTACACTGATACCTGTACAATGATACCTGTACACTGATACCCGCAGATTTATTCCGATATTTCTGTTACCTCGTTTCAATTTTGACAAACAGATTGATTTACACTTGCAGTGGTGCATAATTTCTGCCCCGATTTTACTTTATTTTTTTGTAAAATCGGTCACCTAAAATTATGATATAATTTCGGCCTAAACTAATATGTAATATAGTGGTTGAGATAGAAATGGAATAATATAAATTTCTTTTCAATCATCAGGAGAAAGATCAAAATTAGTCAAAATAAAAAGTAAACATATATTCATATCCAATACACTTGCACTATCTATTTTTTATAAAATGCTATTCATGGTAAAAAATGACAACGAACGATATTTCAAGGATCATCCTGTCTTGAGTCAGTTGCTTCATGACGAGATAGAAATATTTGTTACTTGTAAGCCTATTGACGGGAGACGACGTTAAAATATTTGATATATTAGTGGTCATACCAACGAAACTTTCATTGGAATTAACTTTCTTTTTCGCCGAAGTCGGTTCCAGTTAAGCTTAAACGACAGTGATACTCTATTAAAGTTTAGTTCTGTCAGTTTTCGTAGTTACATTACATTATTTATTTCAGGAGTAAATAGAATACATAACTGTTGAAAAAATTACTGAAATCATGTCATCGTTATAAACGTTTATTTCATATTATATCGGAGGTTGTCTATTCGTAGTTATGGTAGGTCACAAAAATTTCTAGTTATGATTATAATTCTAGAAACAGGTTAACTAATACAGTTGCTAATTTTGAAGTAGTAGATTTCACTTATGAATTAAAGGCGACTTAGAGGTTATACCTTCAAACGTATAAACGTTATACAATTACTGCCAATTTGAACCAGAAACTATCAGCTGAGGACAAAAATGTTTATAATATCTACATATAACACCATTTAAATTCCTAATTCTTCAAAACTAAGTCATATTGTTATAGTGATTTGGCTATACATTAAGATTTATTATTAGGCTTGTTTGATACCACGTTCCCTTTAGAAAATTTATTTTAGACTGAAACCCAACTGATGAAGTTTAATTAACAGAAATGTTCGTCTTAAACGTATATACATATATATAAGACAACTTCTTAATGATTTTGCTAATGTTTTAAGTGAAAGGTCAGGTCAAACGAACATTATTGAGTATAACATAAAAACTACGACTGACAAACCCATATGAGTGAAACCTTGTTCGATGTCATTTTCTATGATTAAGTCAATGAAGAAGTAGATTTTAAGCTTGAAATAGGAATAATATCTTTTGACAGTCCTTACTGTTCTTAAATTATTTATGTCAAAAAACAATGACAGTTCATACAGATTTTGAATTGATTCCAGATCTCTAAATAAATAAACCATTATTTATTCAGACTTTGAATATGGATTTTGAATAGTGTTTTACGCCACATTCAGTTATATGGTGGCGACTGGATTTTAATGGTGGAGGAGAGAACCCGGTTACAATGTACCTGGGAAGAGACTACCGGCCTTCCACAATTTTATTTAGAGCCTATGCCTAATTCAGACAAGATGTTTTCCAAAATGTCTGGCAACTACTACATGTATTTCTCTACATTGGACATGTCAAAATGTTATTGGTAAGTTCCTTTAGCATAATCTGATAGATCGAAGACAACTTTTCTTACTCCTAATGGATTGGGTTTTTTTGTTGATAAACATGAGAAATATAGACAATTATATTGATGATATAATCATTTTTATTAAAACTTTTAAAGATTATTTACAGGTATTGTGAGAATTGTGATCACGGCTGAGAAAAGATAACATTGAAATCTGGAAAATGTTCATTTGGTTTTAATAGCTTAGGATACGTCCTGAAAAGGTCAAATCCATACAAGAAACACAACGACCAAAAAGCAAATGAGCTTTTTCCTTGGTCTAGTTGGATAATAAATCAGCTGATTTGGTACATGACTTCATGTCCTTTCTTAACATATGAATAGCTTGTCTTTACAATTAAAAAAGTTGAGAAGATTTCCTAAGATAAATAACATTATCACTATATGGCCATATTCGTTCTACCCTTGAAGCTAAACTTTTACCCCTGGGGTAATAAATTTCACAATTATGGTAGGGTGCTTTATACTCTTTTAGCTATTTATTCCTTCATGTACAGAGGTAAAACATTTTAAAATATTTGGCTGCTTAGGTCATGCCCAAAGGGCCCAGTTGTACAAGAGTCACAAAACTGTACATCGAAACGACTGTATTTATTTGGTTGTTGTTAATGGTACATAATTAAAAACGTACTGATATTTAAAACCTACCGTTTCTTTGTCTTTCGGTCCAGACATCCTCTACATGCGTCTTGGTATGTATATTGTCGCCATTGAGATAGTCCATGAAACATTCATATGACCTTGAACCTCCAGTTAAAGCAATCTTGATCAGTCTACCTGATTTCAAATGTTCTATCTTGATATTTTGTATCTGTTCATACTCTTCCTGGCTAATAACATCTTCAGCCAAATATGTATCCGGTAAGAGTGTGATGCTCGTGTTGGTTACAAGGTATCTATAGTTCATTTGAATGCAGGATGTATTTGGATCTGAAACTACAACAAATATATTATATTTTAGGCATCAATGTAATATGTGAGTATACTGTATTATCAACTGTATCACTGACTGATCATTAGTAGTCTTCTAAATATTGTACTTTGTGAAAATCTTAAGATGAGTCGTTAGAAATTTTTCACTTATGGTACTTTAAATGATGGAGAAAGCAGTAATTACATTTATAAAAGACATGAATTCCAGCTATCCATCAGTTTCCTGTTTTCCATTTTGAAATCGTATGAAAATGTAACACTTTCGCTGATCGATTGACTATAAATACATCCAATTAATATTTAACAATCAACCAATCAGTGATAGTATTACATTTTTTTTCGAGATCAAAATGACATGTAAATAACATTGGTGGATAGCTTGAATTAATGTCTTTAAAAATGTAATTATGTCATGACAAAACTATATGGCGATAAATTTTAACAACAAAAAGATAAGGTAAGCAAATTACAAAATTTCAGACGACAGCTATAAGAAATATATAGTTTAAAAGATCAATATGTTGTTGTGAAAATGTCAAAGCATCTTGTTACGAATAAAACTATATGGGAGGATGTCTGCCCCTAATTTTACAAAAAAACAAAATCACTTAAAATCGGGGCAAAATTTCGGCCTAATTGGTGATATACTGCACCGAAGCTTCAAACAGATCCTTCCTAAAAAGCCATTGTGAAGACAGGAAACACGTGGCTAATGATTTTACCCATAAGAATAAAATGGCAATTCCAAACCCGAATCTTGAAAAAAAATTTGAGCACTCTGGAAAAAGGTGTGGTATTATTTTATTATTATTATTATTATTATTATTATTATTATTATTATTATTATTATTATTATTATTATTATAATTTTATTTTGTGGAAATTAGGTGCGGTGATTCCCAAACGAACTACAAATTAAATGAGTGCGTGTAAATATTTCATACAATGTGTGTTTATGTCAACTTTGCCCTCTTCTGAGGACGTGCTGCGAACATTTTGTGACTGCCATGTTGGACACTTTAGGGTCTAGGATTATTTTCGTGATTTTTAAAGTTTAAATTCTCCTGACTTAGACAATTAGGCATAGTGCAATTTCCTTTTTTTTAAATATCTCTTTTAGAGTCAGAGATATTCGTGGCGAAAATATCCCCAAAGATATCTTTTTTTTTAATTTCGAAAAACAAACTTCATTTTCGTTTACAACGTCAAATTTTGTCTTACATTTGTCTGAGAGAGAGAGAGAGAGAGAGAGAGAGAGAGAGAGAGAGAGAGAGAGAGAGAGAGAGAGAGAGAGAGAGAGAGAGAGAGAGAGAGAGTTTATACAATTAGATGCTTTTAAGTTAATGGTTCTTCTTTTCAGGAAGCATAAGTACTAAGTAGTCGGTACTTACAAAGTTATTTCACTTCCGGACAAAATGTTTTCTTTTTTGTTTGTAATTGACGTGGAAATTTGAACTTGAGTTTTGATTATTTGGTGACTTCATTTTTATCATGTGTTTACTTTAGTTTTAAAACCCCATTTGCAGGGAAATGGATTGTTGTATGTTAAAAGAGAACAAAACTGAAGTATTGTATTTGGAAAATATTGACAACTTGGGTTGAAATAAAACCATATTTTTAAGATAGTACGGTGAAGGTGAGCTGACCTGACTCAGTCAGTAGCGCGCTCAACTCTTGGTCGTGAGGTCGGAGTTCGAGTCCAGCTGGCAGCAGGTTGATTTCCTGTACTTCGGATGAGACAGTAAAAAATGGGATCCCATGTCACAGTATGTGTTGGCACGTTAAAGAACCCTCACTGCTCAATAGCCGTAAGTGTCCATCATAGGCCAGAATTTGAAGCCCTTTACCGGCATTTGGTGACGTCTCCATATGAGTGAAAAACTCTTGAGTGGGACGTTAAACAACAATAAACAAACAAACGGTGAAGATGAAGTGGTGAAGGTAAAGATCTCAGCCACAGTTGTGTTGTAAGCGATGCTTACTATCCAGTCCAAGTCAAACTTGTTTTTGCAACAATAATTAAAGTTTGTAGTCTTTACAATTAACATTAGAAATAAAATATACGTGCAAACAGTGAGACACAAGACAAGCGGCCATAAGTACGTAGAATGTAGTGACATTGATACAGCAGAGACGAGCATTACATACCTGTATCCATTTCTTGTCCAGATTCTTGTTGAAGTATGTGCAAAACATGAGTAGCTTCTATCTGATGTAGAATTCTCATAAAAGTGTCAAAACATCTTTCACCTTTTTCTGATATCTTATTTATGAGAAGGGACACCTTTGCGTAGCGTGCCATTTCCACCGATAGCTCATCATGTTCATCTAATGTTAGCGCTTCACACTGCAACATCATATCTGTTATGATGCACGGTTCAATTTCTTTTTGTAAAAGCATTTTCTGTCGTTCAGTGAGGCAACTGTTTCCAATAAATGGTCCATTGAAAGCCACTAAAATGTTAGAAAATGTATGGATTGTCATTTTCTGGTATTTAAAGTATTGAGATTCCGTATGTGTGTGTGTGTGTGTGTGTGTGTGTGTGTGTGTGTGTGTGTGTGTGTGTTAAAATTTTAAATTTTGATGAAGCTGTTTTTGATTTTTATGTATTGTTTTATCAATCTAACAACAAATTATTGTAATACATTGCAAGATAAATATTCATGTACTCGTCAACTTAGTAATGTAGGAGTGTCTAATAAGTAATGCTGGTGTAAATTTTGTAGCTGAGTGTTCGATTAGAATATGTGTATTGTGGGTATGAGATAGGTGATTGGTTATGAAAAGGCTTTTAAATCGATGAGTGCATGAGATGCATTTAAAGTAGTATTCAATGGAGTCTTTGCCACCAAGCAAGCTGGTTGCTTTCTAAGTTTCTTCATTATGAGTGATTCCGAACGTCCAGAGCCAAATTCTGAGCCTACGCCTAATTCAAGAAGTGAAATGCATTTGAAGCGTTTGGTTTATTTAAAGTTTATTTTGATAAACAACTGGGTTCACTTACAGAAGACATTTTTTATTGAATGTTCCTCAGTCAAAGGGGAAGAGTTGGCTAAAAATCTTAAGTCTGAGTGATTTTTTAAATTCAAATTTCAAGAAAATGAAAAAAAAAATTTGTTTAATGAAGATATTCAATTCCAAATTGAGAAAATCGAATGTTCGGCAGAGGTCAAAGACAGTTTTATAAAACAAATTTGTAATGATGTACTGCTTTACATAAAAGAAACAAGTGTATCAAAATGGCTGACTAGTCACCAGGTGGATCGAATACAGTCCGGGAATATTTGTCCGATGACCTTGCATCGGATTCCGATGATGACAAACGTATTCGTTCAGTGGAGTCACTTGCATTACGAGCCAAGAAACAACTAAGGAGAAACAACAACCGCAGATATTGGAATGAGGACTCCAATTCTAAGTCTTTTACTCCTCGCTCTACTGGTCGTAACGCTGTTTCTACATTTCCCAATCCTGACAGCAATTTTCGTCCCTACAGGAAACTGCCAGACTCAACAACATCTGTTTCGCATGAAACAAACCCGGTCATTGGAGGAAGGACTGCCCTAGACAACGAGACTCCAGTAAACAGTGATATAAATGATGAGTATTTTGACAATTTTGATTTAACTGTTTTCTGATACACAATTAAAAATTCATATTTTATTTGAGTATGAAACCTCGTTTCTTGCGGAAGGTCGGTGGTCTTTACCCCGGTAACCGGGGTTTCTCCTCCACCAATAAAAACTGGACGCCATCATATGACTGAAAGATTGTTAAGTATGGCGTAAAACAAAAAATAAAATAAAATCAAATCAAATGAAACCTCGTGTGAAAATGTGAAAGGTAGATTAAAAATTCATTTAAAATTTTAGAAAAGTATTCATGCAGATTCTTTTGTCTTAAATGTTATAGAAAATGGTTATTCAATTCCATTTTTCATATTACCTCCATGTAAATTTAACAAAAATAATAATTCGGCAGTGAATAATGCAGAATTTGTTTCTGAAGCAGTTTATGATTTACTGAATAATGGGTGTATTTCTTTAGTAAGAGACATCCCTAAAGTTGTTAATCCTCTTAGTGTTGCCACTAACAGTTCCGGGAAAAAGAGACTTAGTTTTGATTTACATGAAGTAAATTTATATGTCTGGAAGAATAAGGTCAAATTTGAAAACTTTAAAGATGCTATGAACTATTTTCAGGCTGATCATTTTATTTTTAAATTCGATCTTAAATCAGGATACCACATTATAGACATGGCTGAATGGTGTCAGGCCTATTTTGGGTTGAGCTGGCTGGAAATGTTTTATGTTTTAATGTTTTACCTTTTGGTTTGACATCAAGTCTTTACGTATTTACCAAATGTCTTTAACCTTTAGTAAAGTTTTGGATATCTAACGGGGTTAATTTTGTATTGTATCTCGATGACAGCTGGTGTAGTAATGATACATTCCATTACACTCTTGCTGATTCTAATTTTATTTACCAGCTGATGCAGGCTTTTTAGTCAATAAAGAAAAGTCAATTTTGATTCCAACTCAATCAATAACTTGGCTTGGCCTTACTTGGGACTCCTTTAAGTTTCAGTTAAGTATTCCAGATAATAGAGTTTCTGATGTTTTAAGTAATTTAGATTCCATCTTAAATTCTTTACGTAGTGTTAGTGCACGTGAACTAGCACAAGTTTCAGGTCGCATTATATCCCTGATGCCAGTTAAAGGGAATGTGTCCCGTATTACGACCTGTTACCTGTACAAGTGTATTGAGTCGAGACGCTAGCGGGATTACTTATTCACTTTAAGTGATCAGGGTGTTAAAGATGAACTATTGTTATGGAAGGCAAATATCAGTTTTATGTCAAAAAGCTTTCAAAGTACAATTTGCCTACAGTGGTAACCTTTTCTGCTGCAAGTAATTATGCCTGTGGTGCATTTTCACCAGATAATGAGAAAAACATTTTTCATAAAATGTGCACGGAGGCAGAAATGAAAATGAGTTCTATTTGGAGGAAGGTCAAGGCTATTTCACTTTACTTAGATTATTTTCAAAATTATCTTAATGGTAAATATATCAAATGATTTACCGACAGCAAGTGTTGCGTTTCTGTAATATCCACTGAAAGTTCCAGACCGCATCTGCAAGAATTAGCTTATTCTATTTTTTCTATTTGTGTGAACAACTGTATCGATTTGGATATTCAGTGGATTCCAAGAACTTCGAATAGCCAAGCTGATAAACTTAGTACAGTTTTTATTTGGACGATTGGGGCGTTTCTGTTGAGTTTTTTCAATTCATTGATAGTATCTTTGGGTCTTATACTGTTGACAGGTTCGCTGATAGCGCCAATAAAAAACTGCCATTATTTTGCTCTAGATTTTTTACTCCAGGTACTCATTGGTGTTGATGCTTTCTCAATGAATTTGGCTCATCATAATAATTGGCTTGTTCCACTAATTCATTTGGTTTCTAGAGTCATAAGACATTGTTTAGCGTCTGCGGCAGAGGACACATTGGTCGTCCCTAAATGGCCCTCTGCTCCATTTTGGAACTATATATTTGCAAGTAATTGGCAAAGTCATTGATATATTTCAGACTTTTAGAATTTAAGAATGAAAGAAATATATATGTTTTAGGTTCAAATAAGAACTCTATTTTTGGACATAACAAAGTTTATGAAAGTTTGTTGGTGGTAAAAATTGTACCAAACTAATTACATCTGTTTAAAATCATTAACAATTGTTATTCTTTTATTGTTATTATTGTGGTACAGATTTGTTTTCAAGTGTACAATTTTGATACAATATCAAGTAATAACTCATACTGAGTGAGACTGGGAGACCAGTGATTTCCTGGTATAAATAGAAAAATTATTCACGGTTTCTCAGATATGGATACAAGGTCGAGGATAACCACTTGATTCCCAGGTAGATGCATCCATTCATAGATATCTTTATGAATTTTCATTGGGTAACCACTTGGTTTTCTGATTACTGTGCAGAAAAGGATTGAGTAACCACTTGGTTCCCATTTTTAAGTACGGAAAATTAGATTGGGTAACCACTTGGTTCCCAGGTTTAAGTGTGGTAAATAGAATGGGTACCCACTTGGTTCCCAGGTTTAAGAGTGGAGAGTAGAATGGGTAACCATTTGGTTCCCAGGTTTATGTGCGGTAAACGGAATGGGTAACCATTTGGTTTCCAAGATCGGTATCTCTAATTCATATTGCTAATGATTAAATCTTATATAAGAGTAAATAAATAATTAAAAATTATTTATTAAAATTCTGAAATAAGGGTTTGATATTATCTTTAATAATCTTCAGAGGATTGTTATTTCAGCAATATTATAATTCGTTTTCTCTTATTCTACTTGTTGCAGATTTATTTCGAGAAAGTAGATGGAAAACATTTGGCGGTTTGGAAATTGTTTACCTCAAAAGTTTAAGTGATAGCCCCCCACATGTTGTTCTTAAATCTAAGGCAGATAACTCTAACTAAAAATAAAATATAGGTTTCAGACATTGGTGCAAATGGCGTAGTGATTTCAGTCTATCTTCAATGCCTGCTTCGGATTATCATGTGAACTTGTATTTAATAGCTCTTATGCAATATAATGCATCGTCTTCTTCACTTGATCGGGCATTTTATTATATTAAATGGGCACATCATATAACTGATATGGATAATCCATGTGATAAATTCTTGGTTAAAAGTGAATTACACATGTAGCTGGTGTTAAAAGGATGGTAGCTAAACCTGTGAAGAATAAAGAAGCAATAACACCTGAAATTCTCTCTTAATTGGTACAGCAATGTGATTCCAATTTATATGACAAATGATCCATTACTATGTGTCTTCTATCCTACTTTGGTTTTTTAAGATTTTCTGAACTTATTAACATCAGAGCGTGTGATATAGAGTTTAATGATTTGTATGTTTCTTTATTGAGAAGATCAAAATTGATCAATACAGAGAGGGTAATCGAATTTTAATATCAAAATTAAATTCTCCAACATGCGATGTTTCCTTTCTGAGAGATTATATTTTATCTACTAATATTTTAGAAAGTGATCAATTTATCTTTAGGCAAATTAGTTTTTGGAAATCATCACAAACATACAAACTAAAAGATTCAGGTCACTTATCTTACACAAGAGTGAGAGAACGTTTGTTGGAAAAACTCAGTGCTTTAGGATTAGATATCAGCAAATATGGTTTACATTCATTGCGCTCAGGGGGCGCTACTGCTGCAGCTAACAGAGGGGTGCCTGACAGACTTTTCAAAAAACATGGTCAGTGGAAATCCGATAGGGCCAAAGATGGCTATGTTAAAGAAGATTTAACTTCTTTACTTTCAGTTTCCATGAACCTTGGTTTGCAATGGCTAAAAATAAACGAGTTTTTTTTCACACTTTCCCGTTCTTTGATTATTTTCGAGACATCTCCTAAATAATTGTTGTTATTGATAATAAATATTTAATGTGTCTTTTGAGCGGCGATCGAATTAGAACATAAATGTATTTAACGACTTCGTAATGTAGGAGTGTCTAATAAGTAATGCCGGTGTAGATTTTGTAGTTGAGTGTTCGATTAGATAATGTGTATTGTGGGTATGAGACGGGTGATTGGTTACGAAAGGCTTTTAAATCCACGAGTGCATGAGACCCATGTGAAGTAGTATTCATTTGAGTCTTTGCCACCAAGCAAGCTGGTTGCTTTCTAATTTTATAAATTATATTTTCAGATTTTTAATATCAATACAGAACTACATGTAGAGTTACTGGATAAGATATAAAGAATTCCACAGTAAAGAGCGCAACGATTTACATTGTAAACATATACACAATTAAAGCACACAGCTTCAGGTAGCTGGCAAGAGACATCTCCTAAATGATTGTTGTTGTTGATAAATGTGAATTACAACATAATAATAGTATATAACTTAAAAGTAGAACATATATAGAGGAATATTATGATATGTTTATTTGTAAGTGTTTCTTACCATTATTGTTCATGTTTGGTCCAATTTCTGGTTGAGTAAGTAACCAATTAACAAACTTCATGCAGCTATGGTCGTTCTTTCGTAGGACTGTTTTCATCAGAATTTCTATTTTCTTCCTACTTCCAGCACTTGCCTCAATCAGTTCTTTGTCTTCTTTACTTAATATATCACACGAATACAGGTACTGTAATGTCATTTCAGGATGAAGGTTTTCCTTAAGAAAACGGAACTGACCCTGTAATACTTTTCTGTTGGCTGAAATATGATGTAAATATGTTGTAATTTTAATTGCAAATATCCAAAAAGTGCAAATTGATGGAATTTCATTTAAAAATTGTATATATGCATATATATATATATATATATATATATATATATATATATTATATATATATATATATATAATATATATATATATATATATATATATATTATATATATATATATATATATATATATATATATATATATATAGTTAGTTAGTATTTGCGAAAATATATATTGTTTAGTTAGTTAGTATTTGCGAAATATGTTTTGAAACAGATGAAGAATCTACAATTGATTTGGAAAGTACAATTAAAACTAAACTACAAAAGTTTAGCTCAAGCAATTTTACTGAGATCAATTTATCAAATTACCTACAAAAAATACCAGAGTTACAAAAACATAGAAAAAGAAAACAGAGAAATACCGTGAACATTGGCATCTAGACAAGAGGTCCCCGAGGGATCTTTGCGCCCATCATGGAATGTTCTATGTCTGATCTATGAAAGATTGTTCTTTTCTTTTTTTTCTCTCTTATTCTGTGTCTCAACACTAAAGCAAAACTGGGTTTGAACTGAACATAATACATTTTAATAGAGAATGGAATTCAACATAGCCGACAGGTGCAGGCAGGGGCTGAAAATTTTCTTTCAGCTGCTTGAGTCCAGGACGTTTTTGTTAAATTTTGCCTGGGTCCTGTCCTCTAACATGAACTTATGGGTCCAATAACAATAAATCTAAGTCAGAGTTTTAATATAATCAATCAATACAAATAACAATAACCTAAGGTGGGAACACAAAATTATATAAACCAAAAACTGCCACAAAATCATATAAGAAAATGACAATTTAACTTTACAAAGGAAACAAATAAAGTTTAGAAATAAAGAAGTTGACAGAATAGTCATTCCTTGATTCAGACTTGTTAGGTCCTCAGACCCACACAGCAGAAAATAAAATATGTAGGTCCCCGACCTCAGACTTTCGGAATTTCAGGCCCTGCAGGTGTCCATATTGGATTTTGATTGCTCTGAAAATGTAATATGCACATCTAGACCTCAGCAGGAACCTCCATAATTATTTTCGAAAAGATTTCTTCAGTACATTCTGATAAATACATACTTCCATTGTCAAAATCCAAAATGGCCACCTGTCAGCCATGTTGGAATCCAATTTCTCCGAAAATGTCATATGTACAACTAGACCCCACAGGAAAAATATATGTCCAAATTCAAGGAATTCCTTTCAGTCCTTTCTGAGAAATAGCAATAAGAAACTTCCTATGACCAAAATATAAGATGGTCACATGTTGGCCACATTGGATTCAAATCTCTCTGAAAATGCAATATGCACAACAATATCTTATGGGGATCCTTGATGTCAAATTTCAATCTCAATACTTTCTAAGAAATACATGTAGAAGTAACAAACTTCCTATGGTCAAAATCCAAGATAGCTGCCTGTCGGCCATATTGGATTCCAATCTCTCTGAAAAATGTAATATGCACAAGTAGACCTCAAGGGAAACCTCTATGTAAAATTTCAACAAGATATTTTCAGTCCTCTGTGAGAAGTAGCGTTAACAGACTTCCTTTGGTCAAAATCCAAGATGGCCACCTGTCGGCCATGTTAGATTCCGATCACTTTGAAAATGTGATATGCACAATTAAATCTCAAGGGAAACATTTATGTCAAATTTCAAGGAGATCCCTTCAGTATTTTTTTAGAAGTAGTGATAACAAATTTCCTTTGGTCAAATTCCAAGATGGCCACCTGTCGGCCATGTTGGGTTCCGATCTCTTTGAAAATGTAATATGTACAACTAGACATCAACGGAAACTTTTATAACAAATTTTACGGGGATCCCTTCTCTACTTTCTGAGAATTTGCGGTAACAAACTTCCTTTGGTCAAAATCCAAGATGGCCGTCTGAAAATTTAATATGCACAAATGGAACCTCCATGTTAAATTAAAAGGAGAACCCTTCGGTCCTTTCTGAGAACTAGCGGTAACAAGAATTGTTCAGGATGGACGGACGCCGGACAGACCACAGATGCAGGGCCATATGAATAGCCCACCATCAACAGATACCGTTTTACAAGAATAGACCAAATGGGCCCTAATGGTCACCCGATCAAAACATAATTAACTTCCATACGTATTAATCTGATAATTTCAATCCTACTGACTTTTTGTAGATCTTTGTGTGCTGAAATTTTCTGCTTCTTTCACTTTCTCTCTATCAATCATACTTTTCAGGATAATGTCAAAAACAGCCCAAAACATGAAAATCCTACTTACAATGGTACATGTAAATAACTCCCATAAGACTTGACTTGACAATTTCGGCCCTTTAACATTCTTGTAGGTCTGTGCATGGTGAACATTTCTCTCTATCTATGATAATTTTCAAGATAATGGTACAAAACTGCCCTGAACATGAGAAATCAAGTGGGAAATAAATAAGTGTTGACCTGACAATTTTGGCTTTTCTTCTCTCTCATTCTCTCTATCTATTATACTTTTCAAGATAATTGTAAATAGCTGTCCAAAACATCAGAATTTCATGTAAGAGGGGAAATAACTCCCATAAAGGTCTACCTCATAATTTTGGCTTTCTTGACTTTTATGTAAATCTTTGTGTGCCAAACATTTTTTCTTCTTTTACTTTTTGTCTATTATACTTCTCAAGATAATAGTACAAGATGGTCCAGTACAAGAGAAATCTATGTAAAAGGTGAAACAACTCCCGTAAGTGTAGACCTGACAATTTCGGTCATGTTGACATTTTTGTAGATCTTTACGTGCTGAACATTCTATTGCTTTCACTTTCTCGCATTCATACTTTTCAGAATAATGTCAAAAGCAAAATCCATTTGAAATAGAAAATAACTGGATAAGTGTTGACCTGACAATTTCGGCCCTTACTTTTTGCATGCTGAACATTTTGCTTTTTTCCCTTTGTCTCTATATTGTACTTTTCAAAATAATGGTATTATACAGCCCAAAACATGAAAAATAAACCAATAAGGTTCGACCTGACAATTTCAGTCTTTCTGATGTTTTTGTATATCTTCCCTGCTGAACATCTTTGCTTCTTTCACTTTCTCTTTATCTATTATGCTTTCTAAAAAATCCACTTAAAAGGAGAAATAACTCACATAAGGGTGGACCTGTAAGCTTCCACCAAAATATTTTTTTTTTATTTTGGCAAGTCGCTCATTTCAAATTATGTTTTGTAGTAACATATATAAAAAAAACCCTCAGATACCAAAGTACAAGTATTTTGGATCTCCAGGATATACATGTAGATACAAACCTGGTAAAATTGGACAAACACGGACATTATACTAGCATGTTCTACTCCTCTAGACCTATTTTACAGAATTCAGCTATATTTTGCGGGCAATTAGATTTTCATGGCGGGCAACCAAAATTTCATAAGCACTTGCCCGGCTGGGCAAGTTGTTAAAAAAATAAGGTCAAGGCCTGCAAGACTATTATACGGACCGTAAAATTAGCAGAATGTTGACATCAAACGCGGTTTTCGATATCCCTGTGTCAAAAATTTGTCAGTGTGTAGCTTACCTCTGTATATGAAAGGTTCATATGTTGAACACATTCTGGTATATCGGATAATTCGTGAAATATAAACTTCATATGCGGGTGACTGCGGGATATTACTACTTAGATGTGGAAAATTTACGACGGGAAAACCGAAATCGTCGCGTTTGTTGTATAGCTTAGTTGCCAATATCCCGTCTGTGTCTATAGTAAATAAAATGTCTAAGTATGAAGCATGTGTGCTTGATTCTGCTGTATTTACAATTTCTAGTTCACTGGGATATTTGATCTGTAGATAACTCCTTACAACTTTCCCATATACATGTACATATATTAAATAGAATATATCTGCTGACTAATTCCTTTTACCATGGGGATCATGCTTAGTCCTAACTCGTGTACACTTCCTATCAAGTTTGGTTCAAATTAACCCAATAGTTCTTGAAAAATATTTAAAAATGCTAAATGTTTACTACAAAAAAAACTTATATTTCCGTTTACTTAGATACCTTTAACCCCATGACCCTGATATTTTATCAACATGATCCGTAGATAATTCCTAACAACTTTCCCATATAACTTTGTACACAAAAAGTCAATCAGCTTTGAGTTATTAAACAATATTGTAATACAATTGTAGGGTATGTCACTGATTACCCCTAGTGGATCCTTTATATTGAAAGATTTCATTTTCCTTCGCAAATGTTGTACATATGGACTTTACAACCATACATACAAAATTTGAAAATCATCTAATTATTGGTTCATTACAAGATTTTAAAAGATGTACCAAGATGAACTTCTATTTTTAACCCTCAACTAGTTACCTTTTTTACCTGGTATCGTTAAACGGGATGTAAATCAATTCTTGTACATAACAAGAGGCCCAATGGGCCTTGACGGTCACCTGAGCAAAACTTAATTAGCTCCCATAAGCAATGACCCGACACTAACTGCCCTAATGATTTTTTAGTAGATTTTTGCATGAAGAAAATTTTTGCTTCATTCACTTTCTCTCAATCAATTATACTTTTCAAGAGAATGAGTAACAAGAGCTGTCTGAAACGGGACAAAGTCGAAATGAGACAAAATACAAATGAGGGATAATTTTAAAAAGAGGCAGAATACAAACACATTATTTTTCATTATGAAACCATGTTCCAATACTTCTTTAATTTTCTTAGGTTTTTTCACCCTAGGTGAAAAATAACTATTGTTATTGTCATATTTCTTTTTTGTTTGTTCTGTGAATAAATTACAGAAAAATTGGTACATCACATTAGAAATATGTTTACTTTTTCAAGTTCGTCACAACTCTGACTCCAGATGGGTACTTGTGGTACGTAACTATTGGCCCCTTATGGGTCCAGGTCCATTGTTTTGGTTACTTGTATGACAAAGACAAAATTTTGGTCATGTCTGAATCGTGACCTTGCCCTACTATGTATGATTTGTTTAAAAATACATTAAAGGGGAAATAACTCCTTTAAGGGTCGATCTGACAACTTCGCTTCTCTAGACTTTTTTGTAGTTCATTGCGTGCTGATCATGTTTGCTTCTTTCATTTCTCTCTATTATACTTATTGAGATAATAGCAAAAAATGGCCAAAATAAGGAAAAATACATTAAGGGGAAATAACTCAAACAAGGGTCGATCTAATAATCGGCTCTGTAGACTTTTTTGTAGATCTTTGCGAGCTGAACATTTTAGCTTCTTTCAATTTCTTTCTATCTATTACAACTTATTGAGATAATGGCAAAAAAACTGTCAAAATAAGGATAAATAGACTAAAAAGGGGAAATAACTCCAATAAGATTTGATCTGACATATTCGCCTCTGTAGACTTTTTTGTAAATCATTGCATGCTGATAATTTTTGCTTCTTTTATTTTATCTCTATCTATTATACTTATTGAGATGATGCCCAAGATAAGGAAAAATACATTAAAAAGAGGAAGTAATTCCAACAAGGGTCGATCTGACAATTTCGACTCTGAAGTCGTTTTTGTAGATCTTTGCGTGCTGAACATTTTAGCTTCTTTCACTATCTCTCTATGTATTATACTTATAGAAACAAAGGCAAAAAACAGCTTTAATGAGGAAAAATACACTAAAATGGGAAATAATTCCAATAAGGGTGTATCTGACAATTTCGCCTCTGCAGACTTTTTTGTAGATCTTTGATAGCTGAACATTTTTGCTTCTTTCAGTTTCTCTCTATCTTTTATACTTATTGAGATAATGGCAAAAAAAACAGTCAAAATAAGGAAAAATATACTTAAAAGGGGAAATTACTCAATAACTCAAATAAGGGTTGACCCGACAATTTCGGCTCTATAGAAAGTTTTGTACATCTTTGCGTACTGAACATTTTTGCCTCCATCAGATTCTTTCTATCTATTATACTTATTGAGATAATGTCAAAAAGCAGCCCCCTAATGGCATGTTTATTGATGGATTATTTTTTAATTCGCAAACTTTGTAGACAATGACTTAACAATCATGCACACAAAATTTGAAAGTCATCTGAACATTGTTTCATAAGAAGATTTTTAAAGATGTAGCAAGTTTGGTTACTTTTTGGCCCCTTTTAAGGCCACTTTGAGCCCTAACCCATTTTCCTTCGCAAACTTTATGCGGCTTAACATGGGGATACTTCCTGCCAAGTTTGGTTGAAAATGGCCCATTGGTTCTTGAGAAGAAGTCAAAAATGTTTAAAAGTTAACAACACACGACAGACGACGACATACATGTACGAAAGATGATCGCTATAGGGCACCTTGAGCCTTTGGCTCAGGTGACCTAATAAAAATCACTGAGTTTATATATATATCAACAATAGACTTTTGTTTTAAGGATATTCATCACTTTGTTATGGTTCTTAGGACATCATGGGACATTGAATATAGAGGTGCAGTCAGAAATTATGTATTGATTCGTTATTTGCATGAATTCGTACTAAACAAGTGTGTTATATTTAAGTTTTACTATTTATATCATAACAAACTCTTAATAAAATCAGCTCTGAATTTTTGTTTCCGTTGACGTTACATGCATTTATTGCTCAATGTAATTACCAGCAGGTTCCAAAATCGTTATTCAAAAATGTTATCATACTGTCATTCGGCCATTGAGCCATGTTTGTCCTTCTGGTAAACAGTAAGGGGTTTCGAAACAAGTGACATGGCTCAAATGGCAGTACGAAGCAGATCGCTTAGTTTGTTGTTTGGACGGGGCTTGATCTTTGGAATAATAGAATAACTTTTGTATGTACTATGGATAAACTAATCATTTCTCTGTTTGTTGCTGTTTG